>VWYH01009618.1:221685-272132 GCA_013399365.1 Pampusana beccarii | reverse complement strand
TAAGGGAGATGCTCCACTCCCTTAATCATCTTTGTTGCCCTACACTGGACTCCCTTCAGCAGTTCCCTGTCCTTCTTGAACTGAGGGGCCCAGAACTGGACACAATATTCCAGATGTGGTCTCACCAGGGCAGAGTAGAGGGGAAGGAGAACCTCTCTCGATCTACTAACCACCCCCCTTCTAATACACCCCAGGATCCCTTTTCCTGAAAGCCGAGGGGTCAGACATGGTGTGTATGTGAGGCGGGGTGCTAACTCGATAACATTTAGATAGGTCTCTACCTGGCCAGATGCAGGTGGGTTCTGAAAATAATGAAGAAATTGTATCCAGCAGTTCTACACAAATATGTAAGCATCAAAAATTGCAGTTTTCCAGCTTTTTAGGACTATTTGTGGAAGACACTACTCTGGGAACAGAAATTACTTTTGTTTAGAAAAGTTTGATTTCACATCATTCAGGACTCTGAATCCAACAGAAAAAGAGAAAAGAACATTATCTAACAGAAGCCCACAGGCCCCAATCTCTGAAAACACTCTGTTCCACACACTCCTGCCGCTGTGCTCTGGCTGTGCCGAGGCACCTTCGCCAGCAGCCGCCCCATCAGCTCCCTGCTCGCCCTCCCAGAGCGCATCCCGGCCAGCGCAGGCAGGCCACCAGTGACAGCTGCCAGCTCAGAGCAGCTCCTCTCCCTCTCTTTAATCGCTGTGACATGTTCGGGAGCGCTGTGTGCCAAAGCGTGTGTTGCACGGAGCAATTTTTCCCGGTTCCATATGCCTTGGCACATCTCCATCCAGAAATGAACACCTCTTGCACCGCAGCTGGATGGTTCGATTGTGGACAGGCTTGAACAGCATTTGAAGCTGGAACTGCTAATGGAATGTTCAATGCTTCCAATCCGTGCAGAAAGCACTTTCTCCTTTCTCTGATGACCCAGATGTCAGTAGTTCGTGTTGTACCAGAGCATCTTATAGCACAGTATTAAGAATCCAAATTCGCAGTTTTTTAAGTATTATTCAAGTCTAGAGGGTCACTGGTCCATACATCAAAAGGTTAAATTAAAAAAAATAAAAACCTAGAGGAAGATTACTACTTTTACTTCCTCAGTCTGTTTTCATGTGCATTTCTTTAAGAAATGAAAAAAAGGGATTTAGATTTGTGGCCAAGTATGTGGGTTTCAAGTATTTAAAAATTTTGATTCTGTTCTGTTTGGTGATAACCACAACTCTAACTCCTGGTGCCTAGGTGGTCATTTCTGCACTCTTTGCCACCAGGTGTGCCCACAAACCTTTAAATATGCTTGTGAGCATACTGAATTTAATAGAAATCTAAATATTTTCTCAGTCATCACTTGCTAAAAATGTGGTGTTAATGCATGAAAAGAAAAAAAATAATCTGCCTGAACAACTCCCATAAAAACTGAGCAAAAGACAGGCATGAACCTGTGAGGACAGAAGAGCGGACCTGCTATAGCAAATGGACACCTCATTTATTTGCTCTGCTATAATGTTCACTTCCTGTTTATTCTTTGGAAATAGCCTACTGAAAGAGTGAGTCTGTTTGCAGGAATATTTACAGAAACGACTTTTAAAGAAAATACTGCAAAAATATTTGCAGGTAGCAAATTTTAGACTTGGGGTATTAACCACTTGTAAGCAGAGCTGTATTCTGGATGGTGTTTTCGTCCAGCCGGGGAGCAGATACTCACTCCCACTTCAGAGATGTTTTTCATTGCTTTGAGGATGTGATAGTCAAAGAGCACTTGCAGGTTTGAGGGTCAGAAATTGTCCCTGCCTAGAAACACCCTGACAGTGTTAAAGGAACTTCAGTGACTTTCATCTGCTTCTTACATCTTCAAGAAATGCATAGCCCCCAACAAGAAAATACATCTGGATGTCTAGATCATTTTCTACCTATTTAATCAAAAAATAGCTTCTGCTGTGTTTTGATCTCATGTGAAGAGTCTGAATAGCCAGAATTACCTGCACAAATGATGCAGCAAAATTTTTAAAAATAACATATAAATATATAATATATATTGTATCAATTTTTAAATTGTTATAATTTAAAAAAAAATTTTCAATTTTTAAACATTTTAAAATAATATATCAAAAAACCTGACATAGGCTCAAGGCAAGTGCTAAGTTCTGGTGGGTTTTTATGTAGCTCTTAAAATTAGTTAACATTTATAGTCTTATACTTAAGAATGAAATTGTTAAATATCATTTTAAAGCTCCTTTCCTGACACCTTGCAAGCTGTGTTTCAGAGCCTTTCCACATCTGAGTTATATAATCCTTGTAAACAGGAGACTTTAAAAGGAAAAGCTAACAGACCTGTACGTAGCACCTTTAGTTGCTATGGTAAGATTCTGCCTTTCTCTTTCTCTTTTATTCCCCATTGTTATTGTCTCTAATTCAGTCTGTTTGTTTGTTTCCAGCTGCTGTTTTTGTTAATTCTTTCCATTTGCTCCAGTCTTAGTCTTAACATTTTCCATTGCCATGGCTCTGCAGGCATACGATGGTCCCTCAAAGCTCGAAAGGCTCTGGAGCTACCGCATGTAACATTGCATTCAGACAGCAATGCAGCTTTTTCACTATATGTAGTAATAGATTATGATTATATGGATTTACACAGAGAAGAGATGGAAAATGCTTGGTGAACGTCCATAAGAACACTAGCCCATGTAGAATGATACAGCTGGGCAACAATGGGAGAATCAGCTGCAGGGAGCCTGCAGGAAGACAATGGGCTGAAGGTCTATCCTAAGAAAACTAAAAAATAAAAAAAGGATAAGAAAGGTAAGGCAGTTGGGAGGGAAAAGTATCGCTCCTATTCCTCTTCAGCCTTGGGAATTGTTAACTCGCTGTTGTTGAATTCGCCCATAGCTTTTCTATCAGCTCTGAGAAGCATTGTTAAGATACACAGAAGTAACTTAGGATGGGACAAGCTATTTGTATGAATTCTCAGTTCCTGAGCAGCTTCACGCAGCCCAGCAGCAAGATGGCTGTGGCTCTTTGTCTCGCAGTCCATTCATTTTCACTAGCACAAGCAGCAGCACAAGATCAGATGTACCAGCAGGCAGCCAGCTTAAGGATGGCAAACATCTTTTTATTACTAAGGGTAAGCTGCTTGTTGCATGCCAAAAATTGAAACTATATTTGACAAGAAAAGAGCAAAGGTGTATTATAAAAAATAGTCACAAAAGTGTAAAAAATATATTTTTCTAGTGGAACATTTCAAGCTGAATATTACAGTACAATATTGCTTTGTTTTTTAATTTTTTTTTCATGTCCTGAAGTTAGCAAACAACATTTACAGATATGAAATGAAAACTCTGAGATTTAAGCTAGCACAATGTTAGTTGGGATTTACGTTTTTCAAGCCTATCCTGAGGTGCTCTGTGTCCAAGTTTTCTATTAGCCAAATGGCCAAAGTTCACAGGGGTCTTGGTATTCTGAGAATTCATTTTGGTCCATATTTGACCCTGCTTGATTTTATTTCTATTTTCAGATGGGCACAATAAGTCTGTACAGCTGATAGAGTCAAACTACATTTATTATCAGTCTCAGTTATCAGTTCACAGCAGGGACAGCTCAGTGGTTGCTGGCTGAAACATAAGCCTCAAGCATGGGTTTTCTTTTTCCCTTTTTTCCTCTCTAGCTCAAAGGAAAATCAAATTGTACCTCTTTCTAGCTCATTCCTTCCTAGGCCAGTTGCAGATTTAACTGTGCTTCTGCCTGCCAAAGGGGATGATGGAAGTTAAAGGTGGCATCTCTCACGGTAGATGCTGATCCCGTGCCTGTTCAAAAATTTTGTAGGATTTCTGCAAGGATATGGCTAGTTAGTCTCTGTCTTGTTTAAGTACTTATTTAGATTTAAAAGTGCTACCTGTTGAAATCTCCTTTTCTCAAATCATGTTGTTACAACGAGATATGGCACCCTTTTTATTCCCAGACCTATGCTGCTCTCAGATACTGAACAGCTGGTATATTTTCTCTCTGAAATGGATGAAGTGTTTTCTTAATTTACAAAATTGCAAAAGCCTGTGGACTGCTAAGATGAAATGTGATGTAGAAGTACAGCACACTGTAAAAATAACAAAGAGAGAGCACCTTTTAAGTTCTCTTTAAACCCAAGGCTTCCTTGTGTGCTCTGAACCTGCAAGTGCTATTGATTGGAAGATCAAGGTGCTGAGTCTGCCTGTGATTAAGCACTTTGTATTTACTGGTGTCCCACCAGCTAATCAATTCTCCTCACCCTCCACATTCAATCCTATTGCCCATTAAGACTATTACACTTCACAGGCTTGTGTCATCATTTAAATAATAGCCAGTCCAGTCTATGGACTGTCCTAAGTGTGCGCTGACTTTGGTAACCACAAAGCACCACTTTAGCATAGAAGAAAAATTCAATAGCATTCCCCAATAATTTAATTTCTTAAAATTAGAAAGGCTAAAAGATTAGATCACAATTCCATTCCTGAAGCATTCTCATAAATTATTGCTGAATACTCATGTATACTCGCTGGAGTCAGTGTCTGATTTTGTCCCAAAGACTGATTTCTCTTATTTCTTTTATTTATCAATAGCTGTCCTCGCTTCAAGGGAAAATAGATGTGGCTACACTAAAACTCAATTTCAAAACAGGTGAGGGAGTTGCAACTTGTAAGTTGCAAGGGACCTGTAGGGTTTAATTCAGCGTGAGACCTGATGTCTATGCTTTTCAAAGAAGGGCTCCCAGCTCTTAAAGTATCTAGCAATTGGCTGATTCAGATATTCAGAAGTAACTGAGAAAAATTAATCTCTGAGCTTAGTTGCTCTTTGCTCATTTAAGGCTTGAACAGGATGCCTGGCACAGATTGCTGATTTATGAATGACCTTCTGGTGGGGCAGAAGTGTACTGCTAGTAACGTCTACAGAGTTCAAAGGCGTTGCTGAATAGACCTCAACACTTCTACTGAGCCCAGTAGCCATCAGTACTGAAATTGCTGAGATGTGTGCAGGGAGAGGGATTCAAGAAAAGGCCATGCAGAAGGAAGGTGAGTGGCTTATTCATTGGTAAACATGGGTAGGTGCCATAAGGGCAGCCACGAACCTGCTTCCTCCTCTGCCTCTGCTGGAACCTGGGAAAAGTAAGAATCCTTCTGCTACCATAAGTCAGGGGCTGCTTCAGTTAGAGAGACAGGGAGGAACAGCAATTCCCAGCAAGGTAGCAAGCCCATCTGTTATAGGTTAATTTATTTTATTCTTGGCCTCAGGACAACAATTTTTGCTACTCTGGTGAAAAGCCTCTAACTGGGTACAGAGGTTTAGTTCTTTCTATATAGCAGTCTCTTACTGTTGAAGCCAGTTGGAGATGAGGTATGCAGCTGAGCTCTAATCATCGCTGAAGCTCGAGGTAGCATGGGGGGGCAAACTGGCAGAAAAACAACTACTAATTCAGCAATTCTAGATCTGAAATTAATAGCAGCTTAGCTAGATGATACCTTGTGCTTAGTTGAATGGGCAGATCAGTGAGATGAGAGGGGATGAAGTTCTGTGATTGCTTTGTACTTTTTTGTACTTTTTTATCCTTTCACATAGGTTCCTTTCAGAATGGTAAAAAATTGCACATTGCAGTGATTTGGTGGACTGAAATTTAATAACACAAGATATAAGATTGGATATTTATTTTCCTGGGTTTGGTGTGTGGGACAGATACAAACTGTTCTGAAATTTTACAATGGAATTCTAGGCTTTGACCTCAATCTTTGTTTCTGACACTACCTAGTAGAAGAATTACAGCACAAGTTCAAATGAAAACGAGGGAGTAGGGCATTTCATGGCATCTCTTTCACCTAAGTGACCTGTTTTGGCCACCAGTCTAGCATATGAATGATCATATGTGGGGTACCTGTTAAGGTAGAAGATACTGGATATATTTTTCAGTTTATGCATGCTTTGGGCATATAATACTACTGGTGGCATGCACAATGATATTCAAAACAAGTACTTACTGTTTGTTCTACTCTATCATACACGGTTTCTATAATCTGTTCAAAATGAATCTCTTCCTTTTAAGTTCATCCCTAATGTCTGAGAGCTTCCAAGTCAAAGCCCAAATATTCTTCAAACATAAGTCAAGTGTCATTCGTATAAAGAGTTGCTTGTTGTTCTTTGGAATATTTAAGTACTAGCCTGAAATAGCTGCATTTCTCTTTTAGCACATAGAAAGAAAATACAAGCAGCATAGCTTTTTTTTTTTCTCTTTATGTAACTGAATTTATTAAGCACTTGACCACGAACCACGTGTGCATTCAGGTTGCAGGTGTTTACCCTTGGACACGCCTAAGAAAATGTGGTCAGACAGCTCCCCCTAGAAAAGGGTGTCATGAATGAGTTACTTCAGTAACTAAAAAAATGTATTCTCCTGAAATGGACCTCAGAACAGGCAGTAAAACCTGGATGAGAACTTTGCTGTGCAAAAAAGTCTTTCTCATAGCCAAGTCATGTTCTCTACTGAACTCTAAGTAGCAGATGGCTCTGGAAATAAACATATTGGGCAGAATGCCACTGGACATTATTAAGATCTTCAGCCCACAAAAGGACTTGCATTAATTATTTTTCCCTGCTCAGGTCATACATACTGCAGTATAGAAGATGCAACATGAGGACACTGAGCTGAAAATTCCGCTGCCATCAGATAAATAGAAAGTATTGTCTTTAGGAAAACAGGTGGTTGGTTTGTGTTTTGACATCCAGTTGATTCAGAGTGTCATACTTCAAACAGATGTTGAAACGACTCCTTAAAATGTTTTATTGTATTTAAGTACATTGTCAAAAAGCGAAATGATTTATTAAAGCCTGAATTTTAAAACTTCTTTTGTTTTTCAGGAAGTGCCTTATTGTTTAATGAAGCAGCAGTTACAAAGTATAAGGTGACAATAATTTGGGTATGTTAATTTGTTGATGAGCTTCAATTTACCACCAGAATCAAGCCAGAAAATCTTAGAATCATCTTTGAGTTCAGGTGCAGAGGGTCAGATTTAATCTGACCCGCCAACCTGAAAAATTCTTTGCTGTATAGATCAACCTAGATAGCCTGACTTAGATCACGTGGTCCTCAATTTGCAGTCTCCTTTTTAAAGGGTATTTATTTGTTTCAGTGGGATTTCATTTTACATTTTAAAAATCCTTTGATTTTGTCTTTGTAAAAAAAAAAACTACAGAAGATCTGACAGAGGAGAGCTCTTGTATCACTCTCTTGTTAGCAGGTAGTTGAAGAAAATGGTTCTGGTTTCTCCTAAATTGTGCAGGGAGTGGATTCCACCTTCATGCCTTTCAGCATCCAAGTCATACATTAGTCCCTATTCACATCTACGTGTAGTTATGCTTCTCTGGCAGTATTTTAACTTATTTTATTTTTCCAATGAGTTCTGAGAAGCTGCTGCAGCTCTAACACCCTGTACTACAGCTTAGGCAAAAATCTATTTTATGACTTTGAAATTCTATTCTTTATCAATCAGAACTGATAATGCTGTCCCGTGACTTGGGCAGCAAGAATATGAAGGGAACAGGAGGCGAAAGTGAATACTGTAAGAAACAAGACATCAAATTCAGAAGGAAACCATATGCTCATATGGTAGTGACTGCTTCTCTCAGCTCTGGTTGTGACTCAGTGTACTGTGGAAAACTCTGCACTGAACAGTAAAATACTAAACAGTATTTTCTTAGTTTTTCTCAGAATAAGTTCTTTCACTTTGTCCTATGCCAAAAGATTGAAAGTAGTGTCTAAAATAAAATATTCAAGAAGATGTAATCTGTTTTTTTTTTTTAAATGATACACCAAACCTGAAAGATTTAGCTAAAACCTTGAAGTTCTGCCTAACTTCAAATAAATCTGTTCAGACCTCTTCAAACTATTTAGGCATTGTTTAAAGTCTACATCCTAATTAAAGTATTCATGCTCTGGAACGTATGGTTTTACAACTAATGTCTGAAACACAGGAATGACGAGACAGAGAAAAATTACAGGAAAATACAATTGAAATTCTCATGTGTTTGTTACCTGAAGCCAAGGAACAGAACACGAATAAACAGTCACATTGCAAAGTAGAGAACTCCAATGCCTGCAGCTTAGCATAGAAATACCAAAGGTTTTGCAATTAAAACCAAGCATTTTTGTGAAGTTAGCACCATGCATGAGAAATTGTTGAGTGGAAAAAAACACCTCATCTTAAAGAAGGGTGTCCAAATAGCAAGTAAAACTATACAAAGAAAGCTCTGAATCTGTGATAATTAATGCAAAATAATTAGAGTAAAGCTGAAAGGAAAAGACAGAAAGCTGAGAGAAAATTTAGGGGGTCATCGTACTGCAAAAGTATTATAAAAAGAAAAAAAAGTGGAGGGACACATGACAGTGAAAAATGCATACATATGGGTTTCCTGTGCGAAACCACAGCATTTTCATTCCTAATGCTGTAGCCATCTCAGGAGGATACTTGTAGAAAGAGTTCATAAAAGCTGACACAGAAATGTCATTTGTTGCTGGGCAGCAGAGTAACTCAGACTATGGATTTATTTGATCACAAAGCAACACAGTTTGAGGGAGGGCCCTGTCTAGCATTCCATCTGATTAAAAAGGTTGTGTCAAAGAAATAAATACCTAAAAATTAAGCTGACCCCTGCATTGGAGACCCCAAGGACAGAATGGCACTGATTCTAGTGAAGACTCTGAAAAAAAGGACTGTCAAGCACACAGAGAAGAGAGAGAAGACAGGAAGGATCACCAGCTTCATAGGAAGGGTACAATGCAATCAAGCTTTATCTGACATAATAGCTGCAGCTACAAACATCTCAACAAAATAGCTCTCCTCATAGAAATATTTACCTGTACAAGTGCTGTGCCTTTTCCTTCAAAACACAGTCCCTTAACACAGGGGGAGAGTGATTTATATTGCAGTATCCTTCACTCACCACCCTGCCTAAAGGCACAGTCAGGGTGCTGGCCTATTATGGTACTGCTGATATTAAATGAGGATAAAATTTTCTTCAAACACTTTGTCTGCAATATCTTTTCACTGAGAATAAGCAGAAAGCACTATGTAAGAGCAAATTTGACCAAATCAGATTCAACAGTTGCTGCTTTAAGAGCTCTAATTAAATGTAGTACTTGAGCAGCATAGAACACTTGGTCAACCTCCTCCTGACTAGGTCCTCTCCCACAGTCTTGCTGTCAGTCCTTGCAATCCGTGCTGCCCTTGCCATGGTGTAAGACTCAGGATTTCTCAAGGTGCTAGTTTTAAGACCTCTAATATCTTTAATTCAGATGTTTCAGAATTTTTACTCTGAAAACACTACAGAACTTGTCTGTACTGTAAGACTAGCTCCTCTTAGGATTAAGAGAGTTTACTAGGACTGAAGGTGCAATTACAGCAGAATAAAGGTACTTGGATTAAACAGAAGCTGTCTTGTGCACCAAAACCTGGTGGAAATCTATAGTCTGACACTTGTGTAATATAGACATGTAACAGGGGAACATGAGTGCTTCTGTCATGGATATTGTTCTGTTTGATATGCATCAGACAGTAGGATAATGTGTGAAACTCCATTTCATAATAATAACTTTGTGCTGGGAAAAAGCCTAGATCAGAAGTTTCTAATGTTGATATCCATTTTGGATGTATTACATCTAAAACTTTAAAACCTGAAGCCTCCAGAGGCAGCTAGATGTGATGACTGTTAAGTTTAGGAGTGAAGTCAAGCTGACAAGCTTGTGCATGGAAGTATAATTTGTATGCTCCTTGAAGGAGAATAGAGCCTTCTACCACAGCCACTGCATGGAGTTGCACTGATGGAGGCAGCTCTAGCCCTTCTGGGAGGAAGTACCAAAGAAGATCATTGCCAAGTGTTCCTGTCTGTCCCTCCTTTCTGATCACCACTGACTATTGCGTGCCTACACTGGTCGTCTGTCATTTTTTTCTTCCAAAGAGGCTGAGGTGTTTTGATTCTTCCACATCTTCATTTCTGGTAGATAGTCTGAATAGCAGCATAATTCATGTTCTTAGTTTTAACACCTAGAGACGTTTCCCACCAAGCGCCCACCAAATCCATGAGGAATTTAGGAAGCCTAGTCACTGTAACTGAAGGTTAGCCAAAGTCCAGTTTCACTGCAGAATCACCAGACACTCTGAGCGAGAGCTCCAAAAACGTGAAACTGGCTAAAATTTCCTAAGGTTCTTGTAAAAGATACTCAACTCCACGTTTCTGGTGAATCGCCTCAGTGAACAGGTTTGCTTCAAAATTCAACCACAAATATTCATGCAAAAATAGAATATTTTTCTTTTGTACTTGGAGAGGGCACTTCCTGTTTTCTCTCTGAAGTTGTGGAGAGGTCTTCTTCTACACTATTCTGTAGCGGATTAGTAGCTTCTTTACCCACAGTCTCTTCCCATGCTCTTTGGCACTCTCCTGTGTTTTTATCAGTTGCTCACAGTCCCGTGTTCAAGCTCTTTCCCATATTTCCTTCCGTCTACTGCATGTTATGACTGTAGAGGAATAAACAATGTGGGAAAAGCTTTATAAATACAGGTGCGGATCACTAGTATCTGCACCTATGCTGTCCATTTTACACTGTAAGAATACAGTTCTAAAATTGTGTAGGAAGCCATTCTATTACATTTGAAATTTTTGAACTCACATAAGCAGGAAATTTAAAATGAAAACCTGACAAATTAAAGTAACTAGAACTAACTTAGTTGCAACTTGGGAAAGTAGTCTATCTGAACCCTCTAAATATGATAGAAATGTTTGGATATACAATTAGATGGATTTCTGCTCTTCTATTGCTTTCTCAGTTTCTTGTTGCCACTATTTTCCTTGTCTCTTGTATATTTACTACCCTTTGTGGTTTAAAAGTTACTTTTAGAAATATTTGCAGCCTTTGATATTTCATACTTCACGGATTGAAAACCTCAAACTGTTTAACGACCTCCTATCTCTTTAAAATATCATATCAGATGAAATTTAATACACACTGTACATTATAGGCTTGAGAATGTGTAAAAGTAAGTATGATGGAAAGAATTGGTTTGCATTAATTCTCTTTGAATCCAGAAACCAGGTAATTAAAATATTTTTCTTGGGTTTTTGGTTGGTTGGTTGGTTGTTGTTTTCCCACCCAAAGAAACCAGGCTGTGTGCAGAGAATTCTGTGCTTTCCCTGGATATTGCAGGACAGACTGCACACCTCTGTTTCTCCATGTGAACATCACTGTAGGACTCAGTTTGGGACGTAATTGGCCAGCGGGGAAATCCCAAAGAGATATTTCCATTAGTATGGTGCTCTTGGCTTTGTTGTACTCATCTTCATTTGAGACCCTGTTCAGTGCTGAAGTTGGAAAAATCCATGAATGCTCTAACATAGAGATCCTGCCAAGTGATTGCCATCGAAAGGCGTGCTGACCTCAGTAGGTTAGTTTATGCATAAAATGCAAGCTCTTAGACAAGTTCTGGAGGTATCACAATGAGGAGGATATTATGCCAGTTGGAGCATCTACAGCCCTCTGGTGTGACATACCCGGGCTAGTGCTGACCGAGCTGGCTCTGAAGTCACAGCCTGCTGCCTGGGTGACTCACTCTCTGCAATATAAGTTTACACTTTGAAAAGACAAGGAGGAAGTGATAGGGCAGAAGTCCCCTAGCTAAGGACAGTCAGCAGAAGACATTTTGATTCAGGCAGGTCTTCTGACTCCAGAGGCTTCTGGAGATGCAGAGGCTGCAGCACGCATCTGGAAACTTGTACGCTGTGCATTTCTGCAAGCTAATACACACAGATGAGTCCTTTTGCTCACTGGGGACAGACCAGAGAGCAGTCAGTGTATCTTAGAGTCTCCCTGCTGCAGCAGAAGGGGAATATAGCACACATTAACCTAGGCAGAATGGCTGTAGCTCTGCTCACTTTTCAGTGATGCGACAGCAACAAAAGATTGTTGTTGTATAATAGACAAGCAGAATGCAACTTCTGCAAAGTCAGGCAAATTCTTCTCATGTCTTGTGAGTAGGAGGCAATCCATGCAGAAATATACCTCTGCTTATCCTGTTGTTTTCAAACATACGAAACCAAAACACAAACAAGGTATTACTGCAAGACCCAGCCCAGGCAAAATAAGGCAGCAATCATAGCACTTCAGAGAACTTAATTTTTTGTTGTCCACTACCAGTTTAGAGACTTTTCATTTGCAAAGCAAACAACACAGTGTGTTTTGTGAAAATAGGAGGAGTACCGGCAAGTAAAATAATTTCTGACTTCAGTGGGTGCTCCTTCAAGCCTCACCTGGTGCTCAGTGTCAGTTCTGGGACTAGTCCAATCTGGATTACAAAAGGTTTAAGAAAGAAGTGAAGACAGGCCTCAAATATGTAAAAAGGTCTCTGCAAACCGGGAAAGAATAAATTGTTCTCCAGAGCTGCTGGGGAAAGGACAAAAACAATGCATTCAAGTTGCAACAGACTTTAATAAGATGACTGCTGGGGGGGCTTGTGGAATTGCCACCACTGCAGGTACGCACGAGCAGCATCAGCAGATGTCCCCAAGCAACAGTGGGGCAGGACAGCTCCTCCTCAGAGTGGGAGTGGGGACCGCCCAAAGACCCCTTCCTACTCTTTGTTTCAATTTCACTTGTTAGGTGTGAAGCACGGAGCCTGAATTCAGTTGCAAACTTTTTTTGAAGTGCGTACACAAGTAAGAATCTCATTCACAGATGGTGGTGAAGAGTGAGGAAACATAACAGAGTTTTCCTTGAGGTGTCAGTTCTAAACCAAGTGTTAAATTGTATAATAAAGCTTTAATTAGGATAGCACTTAATGATAGCACTTAGGATAGCATTTTCTTTTATAATGCTAATGGTATTAAAATGTTTTGTTTTGGTTCAAAATAGCACTCTGAAAACTCAGAGTCCCTGATGGATCCTTTGCTGTGATTGAATACAGCATTCAATTAGTGTATAAAGTCTATTCTTTATATTATGAAAGAAATTTGAAAATATACCCCAGAATCTCTACCTCTACTCAACCTCTTGCACACTCATGTTTGACATATAATTAAGTTTTTACAATGACAGTATACATTAAATAGAATTAACCTGTTGCTCCAAGCATGAACTGTGATTCCATATATTTCTGTCTCTCATTGCTTCATGTATTTTGTTCATATATTTTGTTATATATGCTTCACATATGTTCTAAGCTTAGGATAGCTGCATCCCTGCTGGAGCAGGGATAGCCAGAGCAGGGGCCTTGCTCAGCCACTGAGTTTCTCAGAGGAGTGGAACCAGATGGTTTGCTCGGACAAAAGCCAGACTGTGAGCCACCAAGAGGGCCATGTAACTGGCCAAGGTCATTAGCCATGTTGTAAGCATGAGTCCTGAGGTAGTATAACAATGCAGATATGATTTTCACTATTTAGGAAGATTCCTGTTCTTGTTAAATGTCTGTCACTATCCGTTTTCTAAGCTAGCATTAAATATTGCTGTGAAATAGTTCAGTTTAGACAGTATTCTAAAAGACCAACTTTTAACAAAACACAGGGTAATTCATATTAAAAGACATAACAAAGGCCTTTAAAAGGTATAGGTAGAGGTTTGAGACAGCAAAAGCATATTATTTTGTGCCAGCAGGTAATCTGTGCGGTTTCTAATCTGGAGCAAAAGATAGTACAGTATCTGATTTAGGCATTATGGATTGGCTTTGTGTGCTGAGAATGTTTTGTAACTTGTAAAAGAGAGACTCTGTTTAGGAAAATATCTGATTTGGGAAGATATAGGAAAAAATTCCACTCTTATCATGAGTTTATTCCCATGGATCAAGTAAAGCAGCTACTTAAGTCTTTTTCTCAGTCAAGACTCCTGGCCTTTTGATTTCCGTAAAGTAATATTAAGATGTAAAGGGGGAAAAAAAAGGTACTCCAAAAAAGCATCTGTTATCATTTACACCAATTAATGATATACTGCAATTGGGGTCATTAAGCCCTGATATCATGGAAGTCAAGGTAGCATTACACTAGGGTGAATTTGGTTTAAATGACCTAGACAAAAAGCTTGAGTATGTGATTCATAATTGGCATATGACTGCATAAATGTCTTTCCTAAAGACTAATATTTTGATCCCATTTTGGCCTCCTATTTTGTAGACTTTCTCTATTACTATTGTTCAATAAGGCATACTACTTATTCATTTCATTTTACGCTGTTGTGTATATTTATGGGAGATTTATTTATGGGTTTATTCACATCGCATGGAATATCCCATATATTTGGTGTGTCATGTTGTGCAGGAAGTGCATCTTTGTTATCCATTACAAGAGTGCAGCAAGAGAGTACTGAGACACTAGGACAGAAGAAAAGAGTGAGAGCAGAAATAATTACATTTCAGGAGAGTGTGTGCAGAGTTATGAGACTCAGATGCACCAAGTTTCATAAGCGCAAGGAAATTTATGTTGCAAGAGCATGCTGCTTTTTTTTTCCTTAGGTCACAAATTAGAAGACTTCATTCAGGAAATGTCTAAGCAGTATTAACTTATGTCCCTTGTGTTGACGGATTGTAACTTTATTTACGAATTGCATGGAAATCATGCAATTCAAGACTTCTGTTCAAGTCTCAGGGATTTTTTTTTTTCTTATTATTTAGTGGACTGCTAATTTGTCAATTATTGTTCAATTAGTTGCTTCACTTGCCTTGGGTAGATGTTACTTCTGCAAAATTGCGTTCAGATTTCCCCAAACTGAGGATTAGAAGCCTGTAATTTGCCCTATATATGCCCATGTTTCCTTGTATATGGCCTCTGAGGGCTTTGAAGCTTTGCCTAGAATTTGTGGATCTCCAATAGCCTGACTGCTCTGAGCAGGCTGCAAAGATGTCACAACTATGGATGTGTCCACAGCACTTGCACAGACCACCAAAGAAGCACGTACACGCAAGGTTCAGGATGTGTTGGCCTTACAGTACACATACTGAAATGGTGGTCTCTGCATGTACTCAAAACCTCCTGGGCTCTAGAAGCTTTTGACTTAATTGAACATGTGCTACACGCCTGACTTTTCTCAGAAACAGGTTATCTGTATTTCATGTGTGCAATTGCCCTGAAGTATCCCAGATGCAGCAATTTCCCTGCGTATGCATTATCCAGACAGAAATATGGGAATCCTGCCTTTCGTACAGGGAGGACTAGAGAAGGAGGAAATTAGTATGACGCTTTATTAACACGTAGTATATTTACACTAAATTGGCTGTTGTAACCTTGGTTGAAGTAGCTATTGTACTGGCTGGACATGACTTTATGCATTATAATGTTATTTTAATTCTGTAGGTTATATCAGCTTACTTTATTTTTTTTCCTTGTGTTTCATGCCTTTTCCCCACTTTCCAGCTGTGAGATGTTTTGCAGTTTGCCAGGCCATTTCCAGTTTTCCACATATATCCCCTTTTCACCTTCTAGGTGCCATGCTGCTGATGCTATGCCAGGTGAAAGACAACATAAATAGGAAATATAATTTGTACTTCCTTATTAATATTGTATCTCTGCTTTTGTTTGTCACCTCCTTTGTTACTGTAAGTGCTGTGCAGAACCTCATTAGTGGTCATGCTTTCTGGTTTCTGTTCTCTGTTTTAAATCTGTTTCTCATTTCCTGGCTGTTAGTTTTTGCTTGAGGGTTGTTTTAATTTATGGTATTGTCATTCTGACTCCTATTTGTGGTGTGAGATGATGGTCTGTGTGCATTTCTAAGAGTTCTTGTAGCTTTCCACATTCATGTAATTCTTTCTTTCAAGGACTCCCAAGTTCATGTTATTTTGCATAATGTCATTGTTGTCTGGATAAAAATTATTGCACTTTTAAGCATCAGTAAAGATGATTATCATCTGATTTACAGTATTCTGAGGTTTGCGTTTTAGTCGGAATTTTTTGACATCGGGCTTTTTGCACGCCAGCAAATGAGCAATTAAAAAGCTGCACAGACACTATTGAAGATCTTTCAAAAATATTTCATTGCAATCTACAGGGCAGTGCTTTTGCAGCGAGAGATCAGAACTTTTAGGTCCAACTGGGACAAAGGAAATCAACGGGTGGTGGGTGTTTTTCTGTGTGGTGTCAAGAAACAGAGTATCTGCCATAAAGAGAAATTATTTTGAGAAATTGGCCCATGCCTTCTTTTTGTCTCTTAGAATTCTAATTGAGTCGTAGCCATCTTCCATTTAAAAATGAGAAATGTGTTTGAGGGCCAATCTCTAACATTAAAGAAATCATAAATTCCTCTTCCCAAGCACGGAAGTTTCTTGAGGTCACGAGGTCTTATGAAACACTGGGAAGGAGAAGAAGTGTTCCTTATTTGGCTTTAATTGTAGTTTGGGACTTTAATTCACATGACCGTATTTTATTCCATAACCACATGAGATGAATATACACTTCAGTTTAACGATGTGAATACACAGTTTCAAAAGCTCTGGATGTAAGAAAGGGTCCAATATCTGTAAGTCTTCAGAAATTGGGTGATGCTGACATCTACGGTATTTTTTTTCATTTCTTCATGGATTTAAGCAAACTGTGTTTCTGTCCTGGTTTTAGACAGTCCAGTTGATGAATTTAATGTTTCCTAGCATATGTCTGCTTATCTTGACTGATTTCTTAGATTTTACATCCCAGATGTATTTCCAAAGAAAAGCATCTCAAATCAGCCACTTCAGGCAGAAATTTTGATGGCAATACAGGTAAAAAGTAAACCTCATCTCATGAGCAACCTGAAGAGATGTAAGTTGGTACTAGAAGTACTCTTTCAAGGTTGATGTCTGAAACTGTGCAACAGTGTATATATTTAAGTAAGGTTAATATGACCTTGGCTTTGATGAAATTCATGTGTTCAGACAAAGTAATGCTAGGTTTGATGAGTGTTTCTGAACATCAGGCTACTTTTACTTGGGTTTTAACTTTAAGCACTCTTGCTGAGAAATATGACTTCATTTGTTAGGTCCAGGAAGTAGATCGTTTTTCAGGTGTCACTTTGGCCTGGTAGGCATGAGTAAGAGAATCTTGCATTGCTTTTGAAAGCAATAAAATAATCTTTTTAGTTTTATATATTTATTAAATATTTCCTCCATAGAGATGTTCTTTCCTACTTCTCTTAATTGTTTTCTTGGGCCAAATATCTTCCAGCTTAAAGAACTAATTCACTGCTTATTTGCTTTGTCCTGATCTTCTGTTCCTTTTACTCGAGTCTGAAATCTGAATAAAATATTTTGCTTCTTTACCCTGCTGGGGGCCAGCAGGGGGTACACAGGAGGTGTATGCTACTGCCTGCTTTTTTCAAGGCATAAACTTGAATCCCGAAGTCAGAAGTTCCCAACGGAGAGGTAGAAGGGCTATAGCTCAATTCTCTTCTTAGTATGAGTAGCGTAAATGATGGAAAAATATATATATTATTAGATGCATTCCCACTTAAGGTGGTCTTCTCCAACCCAGAGCACCTATTATAGAGAAACTCCAGTGCAGGGTCTTGCTGTTGCATGACAAGTGCAGATGAATTCTCCAGGGAGATGAATCATGGAGATTTAGCAGGCAGTTTTCCAGAGTCTAACGGCTTACTCAAAATTTTGTGGAACTTTACGAAGAGAGCAAAGACATATCATTCCCCCAGTACCATCTAAGCCCATGCTCCGAAACATGGGGCTGTCAGAGCCACCAAAGAAAAAGCTGCCGGACATTTTAATATGAGGAAAATTAAATTGTGTAACCTCTAGTCTCAGGAAAGCGAGATTTTGTGTTTGGTCTTGTGTTTAGTTTTTTGTTGTTTTGTTGTGTTGTTGTTGTTTTGGTGGTGGTGGTGGTTTTGTTTGTTTGGGGAGTTGGGGGGTATTTTTATTGTTGTTGTTGTTGTTTTTTCCTGGAATTTGCTCCTCTATCTATTCCACAAAAACAAACAAATAAATAAAAATCTTTAGACAGAATGCCAACATGGGAAGTATCATCCTGACTGCTTAAAGAATGATGGTTGTAAAAAACCAGAAATCAGCCTGTGTAATGAGCGATGTCTGCTTTCCTTGGCAATAGTGAAATAAATTGTTCAGGATATAACTATGTGTTTATCTATTTCACTCCACCTGTTGAAGATGCTGGGTGAAATTGTGGTCTGCCTGATATTAGTGGAAGTTTGATATAGAAGCAGGGTTCCATTCTCTATCAAGATAAGTTGCTACTTCCTACCTAAATGCTGGTTATAGAAACTCATATGACTAATTAAAAACTCTGCTCAATGTCAGAGGTATCTAAGGAGACAGTCACAGCTGAACAGTGAACACTAACACATGTCAACTTGTTAGAAGCAAAAATCTAAATATTTTAGATCAAACAAGCCGAGGCTGTGTTGACAGATCATTGTAGCTAGGCAGCTCCTCAAATAGAACCAGACAAGTTCAGTTTTGTTAACAAAAAATCTTACACCAAAGAAATTTGCAAAACACTGAGAACTCAGCCTCACTTTGATGTCAGTGGTTGCTGACATTGGTTATCTCACATACTCAAGCCCATGCAACTCAGTCAAGTAATCCTTTATTTGCATTTAATTGATAGTTTGATAAATAAGGATGAGACAGAGCAACATTTGAAATTATGACACTTATGAGCATAGAGGTGCAAAGCCATGAACTTCTTTAACTAAAAATGGGGGAGGGGGAAGGACTCCATTGCTGACACTTTCTCTTCTGACTTGCACAGCAAAGAAAATTTGCTGCATGAGATGGCAAGCCATAGTGAAAGCTGCTAATCAGGAATCCTGGAAACCCTCAATGCTGGAGTCATTTGTGGAGTCACTTGGACAGTCCGACAGCAGGAGCTCAGGCACAGAAAGGGCAGATTTATTCCAGAAGTCACGAAAGGGTTCTCAAAGAATAACAAGAGTTACTGACCAAAGAAAATATTCAACTCATATGTGCTCTTTAGAGGGTTGTTTTTCCTCCTGGCTGGAAATGTTTTATTGCAGGTATCTGGCAATTCTGCTGTAATGACAGTGATACAGTGCTGAGGCAAAAATACATTAAAGGGATGACAGACTGAAAAACTTGAGCAGGACTGTGAGTAAAAAAGCAGTTAGAAGGGAAAAAATAATCCTGAGAAAGATGACTTTCAAAGTCCATTAAAAATTCTGATATTAAACTGTCGGCAAGAGAATTCGGATTCATTTCTGCTATGGGTACTCTCAAAGAACAGAGTCTGACCTCTTTTTTTTTTCTTTTTTTTTTTGGAACTACTGAGCATTTGCTTCTCCTGCTGACTTTAAATAGAAGCCTGGGAGACTCCATGCTGCTAAGAATGAGGCCTGTGATCATTAGCTGAAGGACCGGATCATAAAAGGGATTCTTATCTGAGTGTTAGGGCTTCTTTGCATGGGGCTTTTCTTGGAAGACAGAAAATAGATGAGAAAACAGTCAGTCCAGATGCTAAATTTTTACTACTTCATCATTCTCTGACCAGACCAGATGGTTTCCACAACCATCTTTCTGAACACTTCTTTCCAGCCTTCCTCTTTTCTTCTTCACCTGAGACATTCTGTATCTCTTTTTTGTTCTCTTCCTCACTTTCTTGTCTTTTTTACCACTATCTTTTACCATGCATTTCCCTTACCACCTGTCTGATGAGTATTCTGCTGCTTCCCTATCCCTTTCAGCTCCTCTGCCAAGAACAAAAAAGGGGAGGAAATGCCTAACAAAACCCCACATACCCTGTGAACTGCAACTGTATTTGCAGTCATTGTGTTTCTAACTGTGCTGGACATGTGGATGGGGAGAATCCAACCTTGTATCTATCATGTTAACATGGATTGGTGGCCTGCTGGAGGGGTGCCTCACTGCTAGATGTTCACATGCTGCCTGTCACAAAGGAACCCACACACGTGGTTGGTTGTTCATTAGGTGCTATCACAACAACCATAATTAATACCATGGTGAATCACTTGACCATAATTTTTGGCTTCTGTAGCTTGCAAAGACGAGTGCATTCAAAATTCACAAAATGAATTGTTAAATTGGTCTGTGATTATTTTGAATTTGTAATTTCTTTCCAAGACATGAAGATTTAAATAATCCATTTAGTCATCGTTGTTACATATTAATTCACTGTTTGGTTAGACTCTAGGCGGGCTACCATGTTAGGGTCATTTTAACTACTGTTTTCATTAACGATTATTATATCTGCTCCAGGGGTGTATGCAAATGAAGGTTAGTATGAATTCGTCAGAATTATCTTGACTTCATTCCATTTGTCAGGCATAGCAGGTTTGTATCTAGTTCATTGTTTTGGGAAAGCTTGTCTCTTTAATTTCATTTTGCATGCAGGGCTGGTGGTTTCTGCACTGTAGCCCATGCTTCCCATGGGGGTTTTGTTTGCTCGCAAAATTGCCTCTGATGATAACACCACACTTCGAGCCCTGCATGTGTATTTCTTTGTGTCATTGTGTACTACCCATGCATGTACACTATATTACTAGGTCCCGTTAAGAAAATAGTATTATTTATTACGACAATAAGTAGTCCAAAATTCACCATGTAAGTAGAGGGGCAGAAAACATTCTCTCTCTGGAGAATGGCAGTCTTCACAGAAAAGAGTTGATATAAAGTAAACAAATCTCAGTGGATTTTTAAATTCATTTTTACATAAATACATGATAAAGAGAAATGTTAATTAGGGCAACACAGTTGTTCCTTGTATCTACATAAAAATGCTAGAAATCATTAAATATTATCTTGTGTTTTATGGAAATTTGTAGCTGGCTTACTGATTAATAGGCTACAGGTAGGCTGGTGATAGCACGGTGACACTTGCCCTGTGATGTTAGTTTGTATGCTTCCTCCTCCTCTTCCTCACTCCTGCATTCATGGAATAAAATAAAAACATTGGATTTTAGTCTGGTTATAGTGTGCCAGGTACTTCTCCCTCTCCTTCCCTCTCTCCATCTCCCGAGGAAATGAAAAACGGTAATTTAACGCTAAGACAAAAAGGGTTGGTTCTTGATGACAGACCTCAGATGTTATATCTTTCTTTCAGGCTTTTGCAACCATTAACTTCACTGATGTTACTTCTTATTTGTTTATACAGATATAAGTTAAAGCAGAATGATAAATTCCTCCCTATTCTTGGGAGGAGTAACATTGGGAGAGTAAGAAAAAACAACCCGTAACCTTGTAATAAAATAAGGGAACAGGGAATGCGGATTTAAAGAAAGCCAGCAAAGCAGCAGGGAAAGCGTCAGCGAAAGCAAGCAAGCACACCTCTGCTGTTTGGGGGTTTCATTTATTTCCTGGTCTGCCTTGTGATGGAGGATTTCTGCTGCCTGGGCAGGCACAGTACCTGCATGCAGTAAGGGCAGAAGGGCCCTTCCCTCCATCCACAGTCTCCTCAGGGATCCAGACTCTATCAGGAATCTTCTGGTATGCTCCAGAAACAAACCTGGAAATTTTTTCCCACAAGATTATGTAAAAATTCTGCTATATGGCTTGAGAAATTTTGGCGTAAATTATATAGCAAGTGACTTAAAGTTGTTATTACTAAAATTAAGAGACACACAGCAGCTTCTTCATTTTGCTTCAAGATATCCATGTTTTAAAACAATGTTTTATGAGTTAATAATTGGCCAGGTCAAAATTGCTTTATGTGCTAAAAAAAAACAAAGTGCTTCTACTGTATTCTTCCATTAAGGCTGTTTTTTCCTACTGCTCTCACCTTCACAGTGTCATACATTAGGAAAGGATTATCCAGAAGTAAGAACTATTTCCTTCTGAAGTGTAACATGTTTGAAAGCTACATACTCCAAACTGAAAATGTTCATATAAGAAACTCCACTTTGAAACAGATTAGAAATCAAAATTTCTTGTTCAGTTTGAAGCCTTGAAAAGTCTTATTAGCAATACCATTAGCAGCCTTACAGAGACTCACTTTCAATCTCACAGAATGCCAGACTGAGACTGATAGGGTTTTGTTTTGTTTTGTTTTGTATCAGTAAAGGGTGTGGATTGTTTTCTCTAAAACAAGAAGCAAATAGCAGGTGTACATTTTTACCTCTTTCTTGACTGGAAAACTTCAACAATTTACATATACATTTTGGCTTGACTGATAATGTGTTTAAATGAACAGTTAAAAAAAATCTGAAGAACAGGTATTCAGCTTTTAGTGAAATGCAGTGTTGTTTAGTTATCTCTCTTTGAAAAGTCTTCTTCTCATAGTTTTACTGTGGTTTGAATGACAGGTTTGTTTGGTTTTTCCTAGCAGGAAAAGCAACACAAATACAAACGCTGTAAAAAGCTTCCCTAAGAAAATGGCTGTCAGTTAATCTCTTTCTGACCATTCAATTTCCAAGCTTCCTTCAGGGTAAAAGGAGAAAAAAAATGTCTTGAAACACAGGCAAATATTATCAAATGGAGGCTGTTCCAGTGCAAAACCAGGATTAATTTCTCCTAGCTTTTGGCAAATAGAAATGCTTCTAACACATTAGTTTGGGTGGGCTCTCACGACAGCAAATGAAGAAAAACATTTCCTGGACAATTCATCACACCACCTTGAGCTACATCTGCACAGGCCAGCAGTGCAGGGGCAGCTAGCTGGTCCTGCGGATCCAGCACAAACATGATGCCATTTGGCATGACAAAGAGGTTTTGGACTAGCCTGAGTCTAGCCAAGAACCCATCCCCAGCTGAGTGCATTCAATGCACACCTGGAAGGCAGTTTTCCAGCTGTGTTTCACCAGGTTGCACCATCCCTGTTTCTTTCACAGGGTCAGCTAAGGGTTATCCACAGGATTACCTTCTCAAGGGCCTTCCTGACATTGTGCTAAACGGGCTAAATTCCCCTTCATGGGTACTTTTCTGTTTCTGTTTTAAAGCATTCATAGAAGTGTATCTTAAACTTGACATCCAAGCTTTAGATAGTTAAAATAAGGTGTAAAAAGCACCTCTGAAGTATGGAAACCGTTCTCAAATGTTATTAATTCTGAAGAAGTCCATCTTCTCTGAACGCATGTGTCGAATCTAAAAAGCAGACAATGCTTCAGAAACAGCCATTTCTCCCTCTCTCAATTTCAGAACAAAGGAGGGAAAAGAAATTACTCTGCCAGTAAAATGAATGTTCGTAAAATAAATAATTTTTGCTTGTATTCGTCATCAAGTTTGGCTGGTACATGTAATTCGTGACTCAGATTTTTGAAAATTATCTGTTAGCCTACTGTGTTTCATGAAGGACTCTTCACTGCAGGGATTACTGAAGATTATATACTCCATAGCCAAACCCTCCTTATTAAG
Source organism: Pampusana beccarii (assembly GCA_013399365.1). NCBI lineage: Eukaryota > Metazoa > Chordata > Aves > Columbiformes > Columbidae > Pampusana > Pampusana beccarii. The sequence continues at coordinate 248,829 of VWYH01009618.1, read as the reverse complement.
GAAGTTCCAGTGGGAATGTCTTCCCACTGCTGCCAAATACTTCTCATTTGTAATAGTGCTGTTTCTCTGCACCTCTTAGTGAATGTGTGACAGCCTTGTAGTGTTTATAGTTGTTCATGTAAGGAAGCTACACATTGGGCGTATGCTTCAAATCTTTCGTTGATGTAGAAGCAGAAGATGAGAGCTATCTCCCTTGCTAATACCTGGGCATCTGCAGAATTCCAGGAAGGGTTTTCTGGGCAAGCACAGCAGTCTATAAGCCAGCTCCAGTAGCATGAGTCAGCAATATGTTATTATAAATATGCTCCCGTACTTCAACGTATAGAACTGTTTAGGCTTTTGCACTATGGGTGATGGGGTATTCTCTTACACTTTCTGTCTCTGTTTCTTTAATTCTTGTCATGAGTATCAAGGGAGTTGGAGGACTTCTACAACTTTAAAAGTCTATGACTTTACATTTGGAAAGGAGCATGGGAAGCATTGCCAAATGAATAGCAAAGGGCTGAATCCGGCAGCAAAGTCCTCTGCCCAAAATGTTGGCTGAGCCCCACAACAAGCTACAAAGTTTGGTTCTACCCTAGGGCTCAGGGACCAGCAGCAGAAAGGAGGAGTGAAGCATCTGGTACTCACTGAGGACATAATTCCTGGAAGAAGACTTGGGGAAGTTTTCACCTTCACTGAGTTTAAAAATAAATGAATACAAAACAATAACCGGGGAACAAGATTCAGTGTCCAAAGTTCAGCTCTCGTTGTGTTTCAGAACAGCAGAGAATTTAATTTTTCTTCTTTTGTGCAATAAGCAGCAAGGCTATTTTGATTTTATAATTATCATTGTGGATTTTTGATTTTACTGTATTTCCCCATTGAATCTGAGACATTAAAATTATTTATTCTAAAAAGTATCAAGATGAATTTTCAGTCTTACCACCTGGTGATCTATTTATGCTAAAGGTTTATTTTTGTCACCTTTCTCCTCTAAGAAATCTTAGTCTGAATGGCAGAAAGCTTCTGTAATGTGCTTTGTACAGAACACAGGTTTTACTTCATCTTCTTCATTTTTTTTTCCCTTCTCTCCTTTTCTCTTCTCCCCAGTGATACAAAATATTTTAATGCATCCAAAATAGAAAAGCTTCTCAAACCAAGAAGCACACTTAATGCAAAAAAAAAAAAAAACAGAATTGTAAAGGAAAACATTCTAAAAACGACCCTGCTCAGTGCAGCTCAGTAGATGGGAAGTTTAGAGAGTGAAGAAACATTTTAAGCATTCAAAGTAAATTTAAGATCCTAATCCCTGAACTATAAAACCATTTTATTTGCTAAAATACAGTAGATACTGTAACAGAAATAGATGGGAAAATAAATATTTTTTTTTTTTTAAAAGCCTATAGGACCATTTGGGACCATTTATACAACTAAAAGAAATCATGAATGCATTCTGCAGTATTGGGATATAAACCTTTTATTTCATTTCATATCAACTCACACAGTCTGAGAGTTCATTGTCCTCTCCTGCTTTCATATTCAGATACACTTCATTTCAGGTTAAAAGTGATGCATTCAATATTTACAGACTAAACCAAGTTTTCCTCCCCAGCCTTTTTTCAGTTGTGTTTAACTTTCTTAAGCCTCACTGTACACACCAAAATCATGCATGCAATGTCTTAGAAAAGCTATTTTGACAGTTTTCTCTAACAGGCTCTAATCCAAAACCATAGGTTTGTCACGGGGAAGAAGCTCTATAAGAGTAAAACTGGGCTCAAATTACACCTGTAACAGAAACCTAGCTGATCCAGTATTTCAGTTGTGGTTATTATAGTCAAGCCTACATCTTCTGACTTTCCATGTCAACTTGTGTTAAAGTCAATTCTGTGCATGTCATACTTGCTGACTATAAATGCTCATGATTTCAAACATAGTGATCATGCTTCCCTCATGTACAAACAACCTTATTTTTTTAATCTCAGACTGGCATTCATCCAAAATATTTTAAAATCTGTTTTGAGGAACAATGAGGTTTTTCAAATCACATATCAAATGCAGCAAGGAACTGGTTGCTTTTCTTCAAAGACAAGTATGAAGAGAGGTCTGCTTGAGATAAACTGTTCAGAGGTAGTCTATGAGGAAAAAATCCTGCCTGAATGCCTTCAGCTTGAGGAAAGAACTGTGCTATATCTGGGTCAGGAAACTGTGGAAGATTGTGAAGCCTTGTTCTCTTTAGGAAAAGGGCAGAGGTAAGAGATTTTTTCCAAGGTAGTTTCCTGCAAGAAAGGAAAAAAATCTTTCAAATTTGCTTCATCTCTTATTTTTCCCTTTAAAAGAATTTGGTTTACTTTTGCAGGTATGTTCGTAAAGAAAGGTAAAATCTTTGAGACAAATCAGTTTGTCTTTTTACATAAACTGTGAGTTTGAATTAAATCCCATACTTTGACAAAAACTTTATTCACTGTCCAGGGTTCAACCCTTTCTCACAGTTTTTTTTTCTTTTTCTATCTTTTTAGTAAAGCCCTTTTTCTTGTTCAAACAACCATTGGAACTTTGAGTGTTTCTTTTCAGACAATGGACGTCCACAAATAAGGAATAATTTATTTTATATTTATTGAACTATGGAAGCTTGTTTCTTGTGCAGTCAATGTTCTTTATATTTGGAATTTTCCACTGCTGCACAAATGCAGATTTGCTTTCTAGGATATCTTTCTGTCACTGATGTTTCTGCCCGTGATCATGCAGATTCATCACAACTGTAGGTTTCTCAAAATCTTTGATTCCTTGCTACTTGGAATGTCTCTGGTGACAAAATGGCTGCAGCAGCTGCAAAATGTGTGAGCTACTGAAGTCACCTTCTACTTTAGTGCATTGGCTCTGGAGGATTTGAACCTCTTAAGTACATGAAATAGTCCATGCTACTGGAGGATAGCCAGCAAGACAGCCACTTTGAGGTTTTATGTGGGCATAAAAAAGCTTTTCTAGAACTGACAAATACAACATTTTTCACAAAGAACAAAACTTTGTGATCCCAGTGGTGACAAGGGGGAGATTTTTAAGGCAAAGATGCTCCCAGCTCAATTGCCTTTGACCTATAAGGCTCAGTAATGTATTTGAATGTTAATGTTGAACAATAGCACAAATTGCCTAGCTACATGCATGCTGGGATTATTTTTAGCTTAATGAGAGATGGTTTGAATTACAGAAACTGGATCTAGAATGGACTTTAACAAGCAAAAATGTCGGTGAGTTTGCTAGCCAGGATTTCGGTTTGGACTGTTACAAAGAGAGGCCATTTGTGACCCCTGTTGTTGAGTTCCTGCTTTACTTTCCCAAACCCTGAAGAAGCTGTATCGGAGATAAAACATGTTCAGTGTCCTGGAGTGGTTGCTGCCGTGGGCCAGGTTCTGGCTTCGATCCTTATTCTAGGGGGTCTCAGGAAAGGCCAACAGCACCCAGAGTCCCTAAGCAAGCAGCAGCAGGCGACATATTGCTTTGCTCCAGCTGCTTCCCTGGGCTGAGAGACTTCACCTTCTCTTACGTGGGCAATGGGATATTCCTTGGAGAAAGGCAGGGCTAGGAAAGTCTGCGGATCTTTGTTCCTCAGGTTTCTGTGGTGCAAGGAAGGCTTTGCACAGCACACTGTGCCAGCAGGACTGGCACACACCATAGCTCAGGTGCATCAAGCTTTGAGGGGCGAGGCAAAGAAAATGTCATCCAGAGATCACTGAGCAAACATCATCTTGGAAGGTTTATCCTCAGTTTTCAAAACCAGAAGATACTCCACAAGCAATGAGAAAATACACTGCTGGAAAAAATTACATAAAACATGAAACACAAAAGCTCATTTTAAAAAGCTTTTTGTGTTTTCCAGAACAATTTGCATTAAACTAGCTCCTAAAAAAAAAAAAAAAAATCTATTTTTCAATCTGTTATTTTCGGTCTTTTTTATTCCAGTGATCTCAGCAAATAAGTATTCACCGTGCTCCTTCCAGCTATTTTTCATTCAGCTTTTTCTTATTTCCCCTCAGATTAACCAGTAGAACAGAAAATATAAACACCCCTGAATACTTCAGTACCAGGTTAATTCCAGTTTCCTCATTGGCAGGTTGCACTGACCTGGCCGACAGTGCGCTCCAACGGAGAAGGAGCGCTCGCTCCCTTCTGCTGTCTCTGCTGTGAAAACAGCCATCGGTAGCAGAAAACAGAAACATCTTCCACCATTGCAATTATTTGCCAATAGCTGCATGTCTGTGGTCTTAGGGTTGTGGGGGAAAAATTAGAGAGCATTATGGAGATAGCTTATGGTGAGGAAAGACCACATGTCTGTTATTCCGGGACTTTGGGAAGCTTAATTTCCCAACTGCTAGAAGAGTTATTGCAGAACTGTTCATTTTTTAGCTAGTCTCCAGTGAAACTGAATTCCCCCCTTCATCTGCCACACAGTGTTACAAGCCAAACCTGTATGATTTGGTGGTTTTCTCTGGATGAATTGCTAAGAGATTTCTCTCTTATGAATCAAATTTTATCTGGGCTTTTATAATTGCCAGTGCTTTCAATTCGCTCCCCTGCAGATTCTTCTGTGAAGAATAATCAATACAGTGAAATGATTCATTTGCAGCACATTACTTATTCTTGAAGCTTATTCTTGCTTACACTTCTGCATGATGTGGATGATTACAAGACAGACACAGTAAAATCTTTAAAAGTAATGAAGTGCCAGCATATCATTTAAGCTGGTTACACAGTAAAAATACAGGTTTTAAAAGCATTATATCTCATTTTGGTTTATAACGTTAAAAATAACTATATCCCACTCTCCTCCTTTGGTTCATGATCCTGTCTGTTGCTAAGAAACCCTTCCTCAGATGGCTTTGAACCTTCTCAGCATTTTCATCTGTAGCTATACTACCTTGTCAACCCATAGGATACTGCTGCTGTGTGACTGGAATTTATGTTCCTTACTGAAAGTAATGAAACCATTGTGCAGATAAGTAGCTAATTCATTGGTCTTTCAAATCATCATGCTTTCCTCTTCAATATTTCTTGTCAACTCTTAAAGTGTATCATTTAAAGTGCTATGTAGTGAAAAAGCATGCATAAGACAGAGGCAATCATGATATACTTCTGTTTTATTTGGACCTTCACTTTCGTGACATGGGCTGTTGCCATAAAAAAATACGTCTCTTCATATCCCCAGGCATGTGCCTTCCATCAAGCTATCTGTAGGCTTCAACCTGGCAGCCTATTTCCTTGCTGTGAACCAAAATATTTGGTGGGATTTTTTTATTTGTCTTTTTCATGCTCCAAATACAGCATGTTTCAGGATAGTTGCAGTGACAAAAGGAACAACCAGACTGTCGGAGAGAATAGTTTCTTTTAAATATAGTTTCACAGAATTTAAGTGCAACACACTCAAACTGGCAGCAGTTGATTGGCAGTCTCAGAAACAGGTTATGATGAATGCTGCATTCTAATCTGCATATGAAATACTATATAAGTGTAATCTATATACACATAAATACATATCCATAGAGTATATGATACCATCATCACTTTAGTCACATATTTTTATCAATTTTAACATCTGATAAACATTGTAAATTTCAGCACATATTGAACTATAGGTACCTCTGAGAGCATATTTATGAATTGTGAAGTTAGAGTTTGTTTTTTAAATTAGTGAACTTCAAATCAGTTCCGAAAGAAAGCAGTCATTGAGGAAAAGCTCTCCACTAGGAAAAATTAAATCAGCTAGAAACTGGATCATAATTTGAGAGAAAAAATAAATCTGACCATTCTGTGCTCTGAGTTTTTCCTTTTTTGTTCTCGATTGTCTCAATAAATGTCTTTTTCTCTAGTGCTTTATATTTTAATATGGACGTAATTTATATTGTCACATTTGTGACAGAATCATATGCTCAACTAACCTTATTTGCATGTGCAAATTAACTTTTGTAGGTTTTATATTTGTTAATATTGGGTCATACCCTGTCACCGTTTACTGCAGGGTGACAATAAACTGTGGCAGATGGTCTCTGTTATCCCCCCAACCCTCCCCACTAAGGAAAGGTAATAGGAAGAAAAGGGAGAGAGACTTGCAAGTTGGAAAAGTTTTAAATGCTTTACTAATGTTACTAATAAATAGAGAAAATAATACAAACTATACAAAAGGAATCTTGAATTTCCCGGGGTAGTGCAGCGATGCCCATCACAGCAGAACTGGCACTGCTCCAGCAGCTGCAGGGCAGGCATCCAGATGTCCTGGACTGGACTCTGCAGCAAACCAGAACTGGATTCAGGGATGCATGGCCTGGATCCAGGCCTCGGGTCGCAGGACAACAGGCAGGGTCCTCTTCAGATGCCGGCCATGGTCGAAGAGAGCAAGACCATCATGATCTCCCACTTTTATAGGGTGTATGACATGGATGGGATGGAATACTCACTCAGTTTTAGTCACCCGTTCTGTCCGCCCTGCCTTGCAAACACACCCTTCTCACTTATGGGACTCATTAGTATCCTTGGTTGCTATAGCGATTACTCTAAACCTGGGCCTCTTCTACATTCCATTGGTCATCTTATCAGCTCTGGAGTGCAGTGTCTGAAAAAACATGCAGCTAAATTCAGAAAAGTGCAGTTACTTAGAAGAACTTAAATGAAATGAAAATTCACTAAAAGAGAACTGGTCTTGTTTTTCACAAAACTAGGACATACCCTCAGCAGGTGGAAAATGACATGGTTGCATTGACTTCAATGGAGCTGTTGCAGATGATTGTTTATTCTGTTGTTTCATTCACCTGGTTGATGAGTACTTCCAAAAAACATACCAATCTGTGAATATGTTTTTCNGAATTTCCCGGGGTAGTGCAGCGATGCCCATCACAGCAGAACTGGCACTGCTCCAGCAGCTGCAGGGCAGGCATCCAGATGTCCTGGACTGGACTCTGCAGCAAACCAGAACTGGATTCAGGGATGCATGGCCTGGATCCAGGCCTCGGGTCGCAGGACAACAGGCAGGGTCCTCTTCAGATGCCGGCCATGGTCGAAGAGAGCAAGACCATCATGATCTCCCACTTTTATAGGGTGTATGACATGGATGGGATGGAATACTCACTCAGTTTTAGTCACCCGTTCTGTCCGCCCTGCCTTGCAAACACACCCTTCTCACTTATGGGACTCATTAGTATCCTTGGTTGCTATAGCGATTACTCTAAACCTGGGCCTCTTCTACATTCCATTGGTCATCTTATCAGCTCTGGAGTGCAGTGTCTGAAAAAACATGCAGCTAAATTCAGAAAAGTGCAGTTACTTAGAAGAACTTAAATGAAATGAAAATTCACTAAAAGAGAACTGGTCTTGTTTTTCACAAAACTAGGACATACCCTCAGCAGGTGGAAAATGACATGGTTGCATTGACTTCAATGGAGCTGTTGCAGATGATTGTTTATTCTGTTGTTTCATTCACCTGGTTGATGAGTACTTCCAAAAAACATACCAATCTGTGAATATGTTTTTCAAAAGTACAAAAGAAAAAAAAAATCAATATCTTTCTTAAAATAAACTTTTCTGAATATGCCAAATAAATCACAGGACAGTAATCCCTAATACTCTCTGCTCCTGCAAACTTCAAATTCTGCAACTTTGCTGTGCAGCATGGTTCTTTGTTTGAAAGGTTAAGGTAGCCTTTAAAATGTGCTTAGCTTGCCGTACTGCATTTTTATTTTCAGAGAGACAATGTCAACAAAGAAAAGAAGGAAAAGTGTGAACAAAGATAGTTTGGATTTCCTGTGACCTTAGGGTGTTTGGTGAAGGTGTCTATGATTTTAAAATTGAATAACAGACAAATAATTCGGGATTCCTCTTATAGCAATATATAATACTAGGGAAAAGGTCAAAACTTCATGAAATTTAGCCATTAAATTCTCAGTTCCTTCACTTATAAAAGATTGTTGCCATAGGTAATTCAGTATCAACAAACATTCAAATTAAAAGACAAATGAAGTTTTAAAGCTGAGATTTCCTCTTGGGTGAGAACTAAAGAATATTGTTTAAAAGATGGAAAAGTCACTTAATCTGGGCAGTGGACTGAGACATTAACTTCAGATACAAAAACTATATAGGAAACCAAACTTTGCAAGAGGTCTCTGGATATTTTGGCTCAGCTAATTATTTAGAGACACTTCCATCAGGAAAGTTAAATCAGGAAGAATGATGTCCCAAAGCTCTTGACAGCAAGGGAAAGAAAGACGGAAGTAGAGATAATCTGACTCAGCATTTTTTATTTTCTCTATCAACCAAGCATTTTGATATAGTCAACAGTTCTTCTGTTACATTCTATAAAGGTTTTCTATTAAAAGAAAAACATTTTGCAAATGCTTTTCTTCTTTAGCAGGGAGGAAATGTTTTACCACACTTCCCAGCTATTGCTTCTTTTTGCTGAAGTATGTGTTAATATTATACTCTACTTGATTACGTATTCATTATTTCTCCATAGGAATTTCTAAGACAGAAACACAGTTGAGGAAAGAACACACATCAGGAGATGACCTAGTCCAACCCCCTACTCAGCTCAGGGTCAGCCAGAGCAGGCTGCTCAGGGTTGTGTTCACTCAAGTTTTTGATATCTCCAGGGATGGGGAATCCACGGCCTCTTTGGGCAACCTCTACCAGTGTTTGGCCACACTTCTATTGGCTCTGGCTGAGATGGAGTTAATTTTCCCCATAGCAGCCCTCAATCATATTGCTGCACTTTGTACTTGTTGCTAGAACACAAAACCCACCAGTGTTTTGGCTACTGCTGAGCTATGCTCCCATAGCATCAAGGCTGTCTCTCCAGCATTCCGCCTCTGCACTCCAAAAGGCCAGTAGGCTGGGGGTAAGGAAAATCTTGAGAGGGGACATAGCCAAGACAACTGACCCAAACTGACTGAAGGGATATTCTATACCATAAGACGTCTACTCAGCAACAAAAGTTAAGAGAAAGAGGGCGAGGAGGACATTAATTGTTATGACATTTGTCTTCTGGAGCAACAGCTATGTGTACTGAGGCTCTGCTTCCCAGGCAGTGCCTGGACATTGCCTGTTCATGGGAAGCAGAGAATAAATCTTTTGCTTTCCATTGCTTCCACACATGGCCTTTGTTTTTGCTTTATTAAAACCCCTTTATCTTGTTCCATGAGGTTTTTTCCATCTTATTTTCTTCCCCCCTGTCCTGCCGAGGAGGGGAGCTACACAGTGTCTTGGTGGACACTTGGCAGCCAGCCAATGTCAACCCACTACATACTCTCATTGCAAAAGTGCTTTCTTTACTTTCCTGTGTTTCAGTTTGTGCCCATTACCTCTTCTCAGTGGAGCCCAGTGACAGGACAAGAGTCTGGCTCCATCGTCTTTATTCTTCCCATCAAGTATTTATCCACATTAAAAAGATTCCCCTGTGGCTTCTCTGCTCCACGCTGAACAGTCCCATCTCTCTCTAAATACATTCTGACTGCTTCCAGTTACCTTTTCGACTTTCATATATTTGGAAATGGTTTCCAAGGTTATTTACCCCACCAATTTCCTAGGGATTGAGGTGAGCTTGACCAACCTGTAGTGCTCTGGATGCTCCATCTGGCTCTTCTTGAAGTTAGGGGTGACAGTTTATTTTTTTCCAGTCCTCAGGAACTTCTGCCAGTTGCTGCAACCTTTCACAGGAGCCTAGGATTTCTGAGAACAAATATTACCAGTAGAGAAGGAGGTGAACAAGTCGTTGAGTACCTTGGCCTTGCCAGTTCGTAACTCAGCCTTCTTCATGACATAGCGAGACCTGTCTCCATGTTTTTTCAATGCTGTTGGGAATCTGGAGAGGTCCCAGTTGACTGGAAGATGGGAATGTCCCAATCTTCAAGAAGGGTAACAGGGTTGAGCCTCATAACTACAGGCCTGTCAGTCTCACTTCTGTGCCTGGAAAAAACATGGAGAAGATTATTCTTGAAGATATTGAAAAACACCCAAAAGATAATGCAGCCATTGGTCCCAGCCAGCACGGGTTCATGAGGGGAAAGTCCTGCTTGACTAAATTAACATCTTTCTACAACAAGGGTACTCACTTAGCTGATCAAAGGAAACCTGTCGATGTGATCTTTTTGGATTTCAGTAAAGCCTTTGATACTGTATCTCACAGCATCCTCCTGGACCAGATGTCCAGCAGTCAGCTGGGTAAACACACAGTGGAGTGGGTGAGCAATTGGCTGACTGGCTCAACTCAAAGGGTTTAGTAAATATGGTTATGTTGGGCTGGCAACCCGTCACCACTGGGATTCCACAGGGATCCATTTTAGGGCCAGTGCTCTTCAATGTCTTCATAAATGATTTAGACACAGGACTTGAGGGTACACTAAGTTTGCCAATGACACAAAATTCAGAGGAATTGTTGACACTCTCGAAGGCAGAGAGGCCCTGCAGAGGGATCTGGACAAATTAGAGAACTGGGCAATCACCAACCATGTGAAGTTTAACAAAGGCAAGTGCCAAATTTTGCACCTGGGACACGACAGCCCTGGCTGTACATGCAGACCAGAGGACGAGATGCTGGAGAGCAGCTATGTGGAGACAGATCTGAGGGTTCTGGTTGACAACAAGGTGAACACGAGCCAACAGTGTCCCTGGCAGCCAAGAGGGCCAACTGTGTCCTGGGTGCATCCAGCACAGCATTGCCAGCCGGGCAGGGAGGTGATTGTCCTGCTCTGCTCTGCACTGGTGCGGCCTCACCTGGAGCACCGTGTGAAGTTCTGGGTGCCACAGGATAAAAAGGATGTAGAGCTACTGGAGAGTGCCCAGAATAGGGCTACAAAGTTGGTGAACGGTTTGGAGGGGAAGCCGTATGAGGAGCAGCTAAAATCACTCGGTTTGTTCAGCCTGGAGGAGACTGAGGGGAGACTTCTTCGTGGTCTACAGCTTCCTTACAAGAGGAGGAGGAGGAACAGGTGCTGATCTTTTCTTTCTGGCAGCCAATGATAAGACCGAATGGAATGGCAGGAAGATGTGCAAGCGGAGGTTTAGGTTGGACATTAGGAAAAGCTTCTTCCCCTAGAGGGTGATGGAGCACTGGAACAGGCTCCCCAGGGAGGCAGTCACAGCCCCAAGCCTGACAGTGTTCAAGAAGCGATTGGACAGCACCCTGAGACACATGGTGTGAATTTTGGTGTTGTCCTATGCAGGGACAGGAGTTGTACTCAATCCTGGTGGCTCCTTCTAATTCAGGACATTCTATGGTTCTATGGTTCTATGTCCCCTGTCATCACATTCTCTGCCCCATTCAGCAGTAGGCCTATGTCTTCCCTGGTCTTCCTTTTGATGCTGAATTATTTGTGAGAGCTCTTCCTGTTGCCATTCATGTTCCTTGCCAGATTCCAGTCCAGGTGGTTTTTGGCTTTCTTAAACCCATCCTGGCATGGTCAGGATGTACAGGCTCTGTATTCCTCACAGGTCACCTGACCTTGTTTCTGCCACTTGATGCTTCCTTTTATGTTTGAGTTTTGTCAGGAGCTTCTTGTTCGTGCATACAGGTCTCCTCTACCTTTGTGTGGCTTCCTCCTACACATACAGTTGGACCATTCTTGAGCTTGGAGAAGGTGATCCTTGAGAACCAACCATTTCTTCTTCTTTTCCCCGCTTCTCTTCAAGACCATATCCCATGACACACTTTGAAGCTGGGCCCTGAACAGATCTAATAATTGAAGATGAAATCAATAATGAGCAACCACTACCATTTGATCTCTTAAGAGAAAAAATAGGACATAATTCTGACCCATGTGTGTGACAGAATATGCTTAATTTTTTAAAAAATAATTGTAGTGAGATATTTTGGCTTTTAAAACTATGAGGTTGAATCCTCCTGGGCCAATACTATAATGTTTCTGGAATTTTCTTTTTATAAATTATTTCAGGGCAGCAGGTGAGCACAAATGGGGAGGAAATGGTTTCAGAGGAGAAGAAGGGGAGCAACAAGAAATCTGAGTGTCCAAAGGCCAAACCACAGCATCGGGTGATGGGACAGCTTTCTGCTCTCTGGAGTTCTCACAGGAAAGAAATGATCCCCACTTCAGGTAGTTCCCAGCCATTCTCTCAGTAAGTTCACAAAAATCAGATTCCCAGGGAGTGTAACAGGAGAGCTCAGAATTAAGACAGGTAGGGTGATAGTGGCCTCAGCAGTCTTGCTTTTTCCCAGACTGAGAGAGGTCAAATAAGATGAGCCACTGACAGGTCTGTATTTCGCTTGTATAGTGGCTTTGAGACAGAACCATCTGAGGAAGATTTGAACTAATTTTGACAGAGATTTGGTTATAGAAAGACTGATTTTCTGAACAGAGGCCTTTGGGAAGGCTACAGTTTACTTTCTATTTACATGCAATTGAAAAACTCCCTGTGAAGTGCTACAATAATTCATTTGTAGACTTAAGAATTCGTGTTAAAAGGCTTCCTTGGTTTTGGTTTATGTAGCAGATTTCTTTATAACACATTGACAAGTAATTTTCCACTTAGAATAAGAGTGTAGTTCAAATCAGGAAGATCCTCTTGAGAACAGAAAGCAAGATTGTTAAGTGAAGGATATAAAAATGATGGTTAAACTAACAGTTTCAACACAACAAAAAAAAATGCTAGGAATTTTGCAAGAAGATAGGTTCGTGGATAACTTTGATTTTGATGGAGCTCTTGCCAAAAANAAAAAAAAAAAAAAAAAAAGTGCTGGAAAACCTTATGAAATCATGTAACCCATTCCTCAAACCCCTGCCCATGCAGCATTACTCCTCACAGTGCATTTCCACTGTCTTCTCCAAGCCTAACTGCACATGACTCAAGCAAAGGGTTTCCACCACTTCGCTTGGGAGATATATCTACAGTCTGACAGATCTCATTGTTAGGAAATTTTGCTAAATGTTCCTCCACTCAGTTTTAACCCATTAATTTTACCAACATACTACTGTGTCACCGTAACCAGCACATCTTTCTTGCTAGTTTTCCAGTCTTCAGTTATTTGTAGATGACCAGAGCACCTTCTTTTTCCTCCTAGTCTTCACTAAGCTTAGGTAGCATACCAGTGTTAAGATCCTGTCTTTTTTTTACCGTTCTTTGCAGGACAGTTTCTGCAGTCATTTTCATTGCTTTGGTATGAATTATGACCAGTTTGTTGACTTTCTTTGATATCCTTGTTCTTTTCCTTCCCATTTCTGTGCTTGTCTCATTTCACCTGAAAGGGACTAGTATCAGATTTCAATTACAGCAATAATTATTTCAGATTACCTCAGTCAACTTTTCCGTTTTCTGCTGCAGAGGGCTGTTAAGACATCCATAGTATGTTCTGAAAGACTGAGACAGGTTGGCATTTTGCTTGTAAAAAGTTCAATGCTGTCGGCAGAAATAAGGGTTAATATTAAAAATAAAATGTAATTTAATATTTTACATTTCATTATTTCACATTTCAAGTGCTTTTTATAATTTTCTGTTGCAGGAGACATTAAAGCTATGAATACAACCTTCTTCCTACATAGATGTAAAATGTTCTCTCCTCACTTAATTATCTGCTCATGGTGTGCAGCCAATACCACCGGTGGAGTTTTCTGTGGTCTTTGCCAGGCCTGGAGTGGTAGGAAGGGGTCATATTAATTTGGCAATAATTTTTTTCTTCTCCATTTTATAATATGCTGAGATAGAATTCTCTCAGCTGATGTGTCCGCAGACACAGACAGAAAGGCTCAGATTTTCTCAGACAGCTCTCTGTCTGAAGGCCATTTGGATGTACCAAAAATGAACCCCACTGGATTCAGGATTCAACAGCCAATTTATCCACTGTAGAGAAGCTGTGTGACTTACTCTTTCAAAGAGTTTTCTCATTCATCCTTTAGTAATTATATTTATGTGGCATCTCTTAATGAATCTTTGTCCTCTCTTCTTTCAGCCACCATCCTGACATTCACTGACTGGTTCCTCAGCACCTCTCATTGGAAAGGCATTTAGTTTCCTTGTAAGAAGTCGTGAAAATATATATTAAGTTTAAAATAAGAATATGTTTTGAAGTTCTTATGTGTAAAAAGTAACAACAATTTGGGTATCTGTAACTTTTAGATACTGTGCACAAGGGAATATATAATTCCGTGTGCAGTTAGTTTGTTATTGAATTAAGAAAACATGGGGCTTGTTCTTTTAATGGAGAGAAATGTGAAAGACAGAGCCTTATTTTCTGCATATGCTGTGCTGTGTTAACCAGGTAGGCGCACTCTAATGCTTACAGAGCTTCTTGTTGTTGTTGTTGTTGTTGTTGTTGTTGTTGTTTAGCGTAAAGTGCTGCTCTGAAAACAGAGGAGACAAGCAAAGGAGAAATAATGGCAAACCACATCTTCAAAAAATGCAAAGAAAGAACACTTGAATTTGGGTGCAAATGCAATCAATACTGTTTTACCTAATATGTGAAAACTTTGCCGTGTGGTGATTACTAGCAAAGCTCAAGAGTCATAGAGAAGGAAAACCTGCTCAGATATCTGCTTTATGAACTATGCTTTGTAATCCATAGAGACAATGCTTTCCTTATACTGTTCCTTTCTTTACTTTCTGGCTGCTACCCATCCTTTTGTAAGTTTTAAAGCCACATTAACTTCATGGGTATTTCTTCCTTATGAGCTCCTCCAAAGGGGAACAGCATGAGCATGAATAAGAGATGACCTGCTAATAGGGTATGTGAGGTTGTTTTGCTATTGAAATATGAGACTTAGTCTGAAAAACATTAAGAGACTATTTGCTAGTCCTTTCTCACACAATGAATATGTGTCATGTTCACTAAGTTTATGTGTATATGCTTACTCTTGAATGTTTCGACCAAGGGAGCTTCTAACAGTTTCCTTGAAGGATTTTTCTACAATCCAGTGAACTTTGGGTGCTCGTTCTCAATTTTATCCTGTTCTAATTTACAAGTTCCTTTTGAAGTCCTCATTACTTCCTTTTCTCCTTTGCGCTTCTGTTATTGAAATGTGCACTGTTGTGGTTTTTTAATCTTTGTCCTAGTCTTTTCTCATTTCCTAACTCTATGTTGGTTCGTGATGTAGAGGAGCATACAACTGAGTCTTTCAGTCTTGCTTCATTACAAAACTTCAATGGGAAATAGAACAGCATTAGTCCAGCCAAATACTTTTTCCACCTACACTTAGACTGTGCTTTTTCTAGACCGAAGCACAGATCTCACTTTCAATGCTTACAAGTTTACCCCTCAGCCCTGCTACCGCTCAGCACTAATTCTGATCATGCATCTGGACCTTTCTACCTGCCAAGGATGCTGTGGACTTCAGAAAGGGTATCTGGAGGAATGAGGGATACAGTTCCTAGGGATACAGCTGCAGACTCAGAACCCCAACTGTAAGGTTTGTTGGGCAACGTCCTTGTCTGTTGTTTAATTATAGTACTATGCACTGATAAAGTGCTTTATAAGCAGGAATAAAATGTTGTGAATTCTTAATCAGAACTGCTAATCACAACTTTTACATGTGTTTGTATAAACACATGTAAAGACCTAGGCTGCTTTCCACATTAATGTAAATCTCTTTCCGTTTTACTAGTTTTAACAGAAATAAGTGAGAGTAGGGTAAGAATAAAACAGGTTAGGATTTTTTTTAAGAGAAAAAAAATCCAGCTCCAGCATTTGAGACTACATTGTAAAACACTTGTTCAGATAAGACTTTCGAACTTATTGAAGGTTTACATTGTAAAAATTACAAACCGGAAGGGATGTTAGAAACATTAGCAGGTTTTCACAGATGTCATTCTCAAAAGCAGTATCACTGACACAGCCACTGAAAGATATATCAAACCAAAGAACAGATGAAAGAAGAGCATCTGTGGTTTCAAAAAGTACTTGACCAGTCAAGCCAAAGATGAAAGCAATTTCAACTGCTGCTTATTGTTATGATATGGACAATTTCCAAAGATGCTAAAGGCCCAGAGTAGATCCTATTTTTATTAGGCACTCTACAAACTATTAGAAAGACACTGAAAGGCTAAGCCTCACCAAGTGTGTATAATTGTCAGAAAGGAAAAAAATATGTTCCTGGACTATTTGCAATCATGTCATGTGATCACCTAGGTTTGCAGAACATTAACTTTGATGATTTGGATTTAGTTAATCTTCCTAAGTTTACTGTTTACTCTGCTAGAATAATAAATATTCTACAGATTTCCTTAGTGTTTGCCACTTCCATTAACCTCAGTGGCAGCAGGCACGTTGACTCTTCTCTTATGGATTTACATGGATTTGTATCACCCTTTTCACTTCCTGTACCTAAGTAGAATTGGAAAATTACCATCTCCAGTGACATAACAGTATGTTATGTGACTATGATCTTTATTTTATTCTCCTTGTCTGTTATTCTGAATTATCCTGCCCTCTCCTCTTCCCAGATCCTGAAAAGGGCCCTCATAAAAGCAGCAAGCTACTGGAATGTGTAGCTCCCAGGAACTTTAAAGCAAGTGATTGAAGTGTTATTAACTTGTGAAGATAGGTGGGTGACGTGGAAGTAAATTATCCTGGGATCTACATCTTTGTGAACACGCTATTTTAAGGCAGTTATGAATGACAAGGAGTCACAGTATTTGCTCTATTCAAGGAAAAACAGTAGTGGTTTGACTTCAACCTCTTTGTCTCTAGTTTCTTATGCAATGAGGGGTAATTTTACCTAATGTTTGCAGTTCTTTAAATTATTTTCTTCATGTAATTCAGCACTTCTCTTTTTCATCCCACTGCTGTGTTTGGATTACTGTATCTGACACAATTCCTTATGGCCCAGCTCAGCCTTCAGATACGCAGGCACAGATCCCAGCATAGTCAATGGGAGTTGCCCTTGGATATTTGAGAGTGGGTTTTGGCCTTTAGCCTTAACACAAACAAATATGTTAAAAATTATTTCAAACTTATATTACCAAAGAACTAACATTTCCCCAGTGCAGATTATTCTATTTATTCTGTATCAATCATTAATTTTTTCAGAAAATGTTTACAAGTGAAGTCACATCTCCTATCTGATTAGCTGAATTATACATATGAAGTACAACCATCTTAGAATTCAGTAGCAAAGGCTAAAAATGTCTTTAGGAATCCAATCAAATTTATGCTTTGTATGCAGTGAGCAATTTAGCTTTAAAATTTGTGGTACATGTAAAAAATCAAATTAAATTTTCAAAGACCCCGTTGTTTTCATGGGGTTTTTAAATTTAGCATAATCTATTTCTTCCTCTACTTATAAAAAAATGTAAATTATTCATGTTACCTGTATTCAGTGACCTGTAGATGAACCTTCCCAAACCACAGATGACCTGCTACAGCACAAATAATAACAGTCCATTATTAGGTGCTGTGCACAAGTGTCTAAATTAATCTCTCAGAGCTGTAATTACAGGTAATGTTACATTTAATTTGTCTGCAGTACATGATTTGTTGGTAAATACAACATTTTGACCAGTCTCAGAAAAATCATTAAATTGTAGCTCTCTGATACTAGAGAATCAAACGCCTTATAAGTGGTCTTCCTTATATGCTTTGGGTCTGATTCTCAGAGCAGTTCTGTGGCCTTCAACTCTGATATGTAGCATCTATTTTACGTTACTGTCGTTCGATTCTTCTCCTGTTTTTCATTATGCACAATACTAATACATTATCAGAGGTTCAAATAATTTTCCCCGACACACCACTTAACTCCTTAAAAGATATTTTTGTTTTATCACTTAGAAGCTGCATTTTTCTCAATAAGATCTTGAGAAAATAAAATAAATAAAATCCCTCCCATGTTTGTTTTCTCTACAGGACAAAAGGAGGTTTGGTTGGTTGTTTTTGGGGGGTTTTTGTTTGTTTGTTTCTTTCTTTCTTTCTTTTTTTCAGTTTTTTTTTTTTTTTGTCTTAAATGTATGTGAAAAACACTCCACAGAAATATTAAATTGGCAGTATTATGAACCTTTGTTGACTGATTGGAGGCTTTTGGGGGAGGGGAAATATTTTACTACAAAACTTAGATCTGACTGGGTTTCAGCTCCATTCAGAGAAAATGCAAATTAGTTTTATTTGCTGACAAAAAAACTACATTAGGTCATATAAAACTGAAACATCAACTACTACAACTTCATTATTTTACTCTTGCCACCATTTCTTGTATTTATGTTTCAAACATTTAACATGATGTGGACCTGCTTCACATTCCCTCAGGTGGCAGCTATGTTCAAAGCTACAAGATGTGAGCAGGATGTGTTCACATCCCCTCCTCTTCAATTTCCAGTACTATTGCATCAAAATTTGTTAGCATATATGCATGTCTCTCCCTCTTATCTTCGTCTTCACTGTAAAGCTTCATCCTCAACTTCAAACAGCTCATCCTTTGACTTCCCGGTACAGATCCTGGAAGCTAAACATATGCAATCTTGCCATATTATTTTGGGGAAATCTTTATATCATGTCAATGAAACGGACGTAATGGTTCCTACACAGGTTGTAAAGATATTGTCGGTTTACTCTTTATAACTTTTGAGAGCTCAGGAGGAAACATAATTGCAGTTTTTTGTATCACCTGTGGTATTTTGAGATCTGACTGGTAACAGGAGACATCCTCACTTCCAGCTGTTAAAGTACAAGACAACTTTTCCAAGCTGCTGCAGTTTCATTTTAAGTATACAGTGAATAATATTTGGAAAAAGTCACAGTTTGGAGACTAATCGAACTGCAAGGTAGTCCTCCTGATCAGTATGGAACAGTGTAACAAAACTTGCATTATGTATACTAAATATTAAGTATTATTATTCTGTAGCCCACTTTGCTTCTGCTACAGTAATGTGTCTGCAACACCATCTTCAAACTGTGGTGAGGTAATTGGCTGCTTTTCAGTTCAACACTAAAAAGCATCACTGTTGACTTTCATGCCTTTTCAGTTATACCATCTTTCCTAGCACACTCGAATGTGCAAGTCTGTAAATTGCTATTTACCTAGCTTAAGCTCAGTAACGTTCCAGGACTGCTGCCCAGTCTGACAATGATGTATTTTATTATAATTTTATGATATCTAGTTTTAAAGGATAATTTTTTTGAAACCTTAAAATATTAAAACATTGTATTCACTTAGAAGACCACTGACCTGTATCCTGTTGTTCAATTATTAGAGAATACTGACTATAGGACAGATTAACCAGAAAACTACCTAACTGCTTGCACTCATGGCATCTACCTCCTGTTGATATCCAGTTCCGTACTACGTGGTGTTGGAAATTTTTTTCATCTGATTAAGAGATGTGAGTAGATTCACTTCCCTCCCCTTTCCTTTCAGCTGGGGTTTTTGTAGTCTGTGGGCTGCCTAAGATGACACAGACCACATGGAAAAAGTATACAACACTAAATTCCTTAAACAGTGGAGACTGACAGGCGTAACAGAAATGAATGAAATACAAAGATACGTCAGAAATTATTAAGAGAGAATTATTCTGTCTTACTTGTCTTCCTCTCTCCCCTGAACATTAATACGCTTTTTTAAATGGCAGGAAAAGCAGTGCAGAAAACATAAGAATTAATCCATGCATCAAAACAAAATAGGCAGGATATCCACAAGTTTCTGGGATCTGGCAAAAGTTCCAAGAGTTTCTACAGGCTTCTGGGGTCTGAACAGATGCCTGGAGGATTTTGTACCAATATATTTGGAAAACACTCAAGTCACATAGGTGGCCCAGTGAATGTGAGCCATATTGAGTGCATTATGAATCCTTGTGTTCAGTTTCAGTTGTTGGTTTCTTTTATCCTGTATGCTTTCAAGGATCTAATAAATGCTGAAGATTGACTGTTGCTTGAGAATTCAGTATAGGTGTCTCAGCCTGTCATTAAAACAAGCCAGCTGAATGAAGGCACAGCATTTTTTACTAAAGGTACTATGCTTGCTAACTTTTTTGTTTGGACATTTAATTACAATCAAAGCAGAGTTAATTTAGTAGAATTGTCAGTATTAGCATGACTGTCCTTATCACAAACCATCTGTGTAGCCCATATATCATTTGGTTACAAGAGACACAAAGGAGTGGCTTGTAGATATTATACTTACTGATGAGATGCCAAGATATGTAAAAAAAAAGTATAGTAGCTCTCTGGCTCCTTGATACTAGATTTCAAAAACCACAGGCAATTCAAACAGATGGTTGAGAGCAGGGGATTGTTTTTTTTCTTGGAATATCAATTACATTTTGGGGTTGTGTAGCTGTATAGTTACCAAAGGAACTATTAAATGTAGCCAAAGCACTTAGTAAATCAAAATTATCATGTGACTGCTGTCACAATTCACTTTTATTTGCTGCATAAAGTGCAGGTGTTTATTTATTCCATCACTGGAAACTCTTAAGATTTCGAAGTTTAGATCTGCGTCTTTCTAAAGCCATCAGCATTTGACCCAAGCCTGCTCCCATGAAGAAAAGTCAAACAGAGTAGCAGACCTGAGCTGCCTTCCCTGGATACCCCAAGTGGAGACCCTAAGGTCTGTGTAGATGTCCAGCTGGCAGAAGTGATGAGCACCAAGTGGCCTTCCATGGTGAGCTTTGAACCAGACTGAGGTACAGAGCTTTGATTTAGAAATTGTCAGCTGAGCAGAAGTCAGCATGGGCCACCAACCTGCTGCCTTCCAGCCTCGTGCTCAGGAAGGGCCGTGGGGCCACACAGCTCCTTGGCCAAAACTGGAGCTGCTGAAATGCTGTAGATCCTTGATCTTGGACCAGTGGAGCTGCTCTGCTGTTCCTTGAGGAGCTGAGCCTGTAAGGAGATGAAACTCTGTAATACAAAGGCACCGNCCACAGGCAATTCAAACAGATGGTTGAGAGCAGGGGATTGTTTTTTTTCTTGGAATATCAATTACATTTTGGGGTTGTGTAGCTGTATAGTTACCAAAGGAACTATTAAATGTAGCCAAAGCACTTAGTAAATCAAAATTATCATGTGACTGCTGTCACAATTCACTTTTATTTGCTGCATAAAGTGCAGGTGTTTATTTATTCCATCACTGGAAACTCTTAAGATTTCGAAGTTTAGATCTGCGTCTTTCTAAAGCCATCAGCATTTGACCCAAGCCTGCTCCCATGAAGAAAAGTCAAACAGAGTAGCAGACCTGAGCTGCCTTCCCTGGATACCCCAAGTGGAGACCCTAAGGTCTGTGTAGATGTCCAGCTGGCAGAAGTGATGAGCACCAAGTGGCCTTCCATGGTGAGCTTTGAACCAGACTGAGGTACAGAGCTTTGATTTAGAAATTGTCAGCTGAGCAGAAGTCAGCATGGGCCACCAACCTGCTGCCTTCCAGCCTCGTGCTCAGGAAGGGCCGTGGGGCCACACAGCTCCTTGGCCAAAACTGGAGCTGCTGAAATGCTGTAGATCCTTGATCTTGGACCAGNAAAAAAAAAAAAAAAGATTACTACCAGAACACCTACTGATGGAAGACTGTAACAGGGATACTGGCAGTTTTTGGAAAGTGTTCCCGGCTGTGTTTTTAATAACATCAGCCTACAGAATGAGAATATGTACTCCACTGAGTTGTAATAACACTTAGGAACGTATTAGCCCACAAACTGAGCATAGTGAAACTGTTGTATTCACATTTTACTAATAAAATGCTGTGGCATTGTAAATCTGCTTTTATTTTATTTGTAATGGCAGAAATGTGTTTACCATAAAATAAAATCTTCTTTCAAAATTCAGGCCATAGGACAATGATATAATTCATCCTGTTCAGGATCATGGTTTGCATCACTCTAGTTCAAACAAAAAATTGCAATATACTACTTAAAATATTTTACTTTCAAAATGCATTATAAAAGTCAAAGCACGTCCAGGTCTGTGCTGACACTGCAGTTTGTGGCAAGGTGAATCAGAAACATAGAAAGCAGTTAAATGACAATGTGTGGGGGAAAGCACAACTATCTGGAATATTTGTGACAAGGGCCAGGTGTGAAACGGCAAACAGAACTGATAGGTATGGTATAATTAAATGTGTTCATGTTTCAGCTTATCAAAGTTTCCTTTCACCCAAAGTGCCAAAGACCCAGGTACATATTAATTAAGTTTAAAATTATGCTTCAGTCTACAAATCATGAGGTTGTAATAATCTAGTTCCTTCAAAAAGGGACATTCTCTTGCACACTTTTGTGATACAAGTATGTATATGTATAAGCTCTGGATCTTTATAGCAATATAAATGTGTGTGAATTTGCAATGAAGAAATTAATGTGATTAGATCTGTAAGAGCAGTCTTCAATGGCTCAGTTGTTTTGAAATTTCACACTCATGTAGAATATTCAGCAATAAAGCATACCAAATCAGGAAAGAACTACAAACTCATTGTGGATTGCAACATAGATGTTATTTTATAAATTATGACAAAGAAAGCTTTTTAGAAGATAATGGGACTCTGTCACATCCAAATAGAAGTTACCATGCAATAAACTATTATTTTCTCATTCTCTAGTCCTCCTGGTACGGTGCCTGAAGTACAAAGTGCAGGGGCTTTCGGATATAATGTCGTGAATGTGGAATACTATAATTGTAACAAAACAAAGCCATAAATATCTGTATCAGTAGAACATTTTGGTCTCTGCACTTGATTTTTCACTGGAGAGGGCAACAATTTCATCGTATTCCACTTGAGAGAGCTGATGCCTCCATAATAAGTGCCCGCTACACTATGAGACATTGGATACTAACATCAAGTAAATGTTCTTCATGGTTCTGTCATTTCCTTCTGGGAATCCCCTAAACCAATTTCAATGGAGAGCTGGAAGTGGGAAAATCATCCCAAAGACAAGAGGAAAAGACCAAACACACTTGAGGTTACGAGAAAATGAGTACGTTTAACTAGCCTCTGAGCTGAATCAGCTCTCATGTTTTCATTATCCTCTATTCATCTCATATTGCTCTGCCAGAAAGATTACACTGCAGGATTTTTTTTTCTAGAATGAGAGGGGCTCTGATGAGATTGTCTCAAACTTGTTTAAGAACCCAAGCATACAAAATACAATTTAGGATACAAACTGAAACATGCCAGTGATACAAAATTTATGATAAAATTACATTACAGCAGCTCAATCTGAAAGAATCTATGTTGCTCCTTTGTATAAAACATATTGTACCAAACTCTCAGTGGGGATACATTTTCATAGCTCATCCACTTTCACAGAGCTACACAAGTATACACCAGGTGAGGATCTTGCCTAGTATAGATTTACTTCATAATATTCCAACAAGAGATTTAATACAGGATTAGATGTGTATTTCCTCTCTTAACACTTATATTGCATTCTCTGTGTGTTCTTAAGATATCTATAGACAACTGAAACAGAGGTTACACATTGATCAATACTAGAAAGGGAAAAAAAGGGAAAAAATCTAGTCAGGCAAGGTCAACCAAGGTAGTACATGCAGCTTTGAGAAATAAGATGTGTTTCAAGGGATCTCAAAATGGTGAGAAAGGCTTGTGAACATCCATAGCCTCTAAATCTCTGGGACTGCTTATTCCAAACTGTCTTTAAAACAGGACATTTCACTGTTGAAATGCTGCAAACAGAGGATTCAATCAAACTGGAAGACTCTTTGCAGTGAAGAAGATTGCTAAAGAATGCATTCAGAATTTGTTGTAAAAGTGGCTCAAATTATATCCTTCGAAGTCTTACTTTCTGTTTTTAAGATTTTCCAGTCCTCAGGCTATGAAAATATCCTGAGGACATCTCAGAGTGCACAAATCTACCTTTCTCAAGCAGTATGAAGTGTAGAAGCTATTAATTATTCAGTGGAAGTTATTGGAGGTCTGCCATGGGTAAATTCAGGCAACTGCCTGGGAATACATGTGGGTGTTTAAAATTTACAGTTTTAGAAAAAAATCCATGCTAAATATCTCACAAATATCTATACCTACTTTCACAATCAGTGAGTCTGCTTAAATTACTAATAAACTTCCAACATCTCCCTGGGTATGCTGCAGATTTGGATGACTAATCATGCACTTGAGGAGTTTAGTAAAAGTTTAAAAGGATGATGTATCATAGGGGATGCAATTCAGCTAGGGAATTCAGCATATGGGAAAGAGAGTCCTGAGATCTCAGAACTGGAATTCCCAGGAGGCATATCAAAGCACTTCCAAGTAAATTTTAGAGTTTGCAAAAGAATATTTTCTTTATTACGTTTCCATCTGTGCCATGGTTTAACCCCAGCTGACAACCAAGCACCACCCAGGTGTCACTCATTCCTTCCTGGTGGGATGGGGGAGAGAATCAGAAGAGTAAAACTGAGAAAACTTGTGGGTTCAGATCAAGTCAGCTTAATAGGTAAAGCAGAAGCCATATACACAAGCAAAGCAAAACAAGGAGTTACTTTAGTACTGGCAGGTGTTCAGCCATCCTCAGGAGATCAGGGCTCCGTCATGCATAATGGTGACTTGGGCAGACAGACACGGTAACTCTAAACATCCCCCTCTTCCTTCTTCCCCCAGCTTTATATGCTGAGCGTGACATCATATGTTATGGAATATCCCTTTAGCCAGTTTGGCACAGCTGTCCCAGCTGTGCCCCCTCCCAACATCTTGGGCACCCCCAGCCCGCTCACTGGTGGGGTGGTGTGAGGAGCAGCAAAGGCCTTGGCTCTGTGTGGGCGCTGCTCAGTAATAACTAAAACATCCTTGTGTTATCAATACTGTTTCCAACACAAATCCAAAACTTGGCCCCCATACTAGCTACTATGAAGAAAATTAACTCTATCCCAGCCAAAACCAGCACAAGCTAAAAAATCATTTTTAAAAGCAGAAATATTTTAGGTAGAACATTTTTAGACAGTCAAAACAATTTATGTCATAAAGTCCATTTTTTAGTCTGCTCTAGTGGCTGGTGAACCTGATGTAATCAGATCAATTCTCTGTTCAGTGGCAAAGAATTACAATGGAAGTAAATGGTAGTCTTATGCATTTGAAAGAAAGATCTGTAAAATGGAGGGAGAGAAGACCTTTTATTTCCCTCTTGCAGGGCTTGAAATAATAAATGAACTCATATTTATCACATAGTTAAAATCTGGAGCTGGATGGGAAAGACCAATATGCTTTCAACAACGAAAAACACAATTGTGGTTTGTAATCCCAGTAGGACTGATAAAGTATGATAATATTTAACATCTAACATAACCTGTTGCTTTTAGTGACAGAAAAGCAGAAAGAGTTAAGAAGTAAAAATAACGGTTTCATTTTAGTAACTTAGTTGAATAGGTTGTAAGGAATCCAGAAATGAAAGATTTAATTAAAGAGAGGAGTTGACTACAAAAACATGGTACAAGATAGGTGAGTCCAAATGTCAGAGTAAAGACAACTGCAGATATAAGTAATAAAAATTGGAATGCCTAAGTAGATGCATGTGCCATGATTCTTTGAAAATTCAAAGTTGACCTGGATCTACATGTCTGTTAGGAAAGTTGTTGAGCAGGCAATCTTCTGCATCGATTCTCTTAAGTACTTTTTGAATTCTTCTCTCTCTGCTCACCAGTGATAGGACAAGAGGAAATGATATGAAGCTGCATCAGATGAAGTTCAGACTGGATGTTAGGAAAAGGTTCTTCACTGAGAGAGTGGTCGCTCACTGGAACAGACTCCCCAGGGAAGCAGTCACAGCACCAAGCGGGTCAGAGTTCAAGAAGTGTCTGGATGACACTCTTAATGATGTGGTTTATTTTCAGGTAGTCCTGCAAGGAGCAGAGAGTTGGACTCGATGGTCCTTATGGGTCCTTTCCAACTCAAGATATTCTATAATTTTGTTATTCTATGATTCTGTAGCTCACATGCATACTTCAGTATATCGATGCTTCTTCTAAATTGACGTCTTTCTTTCTCCTTTTTACTTCTCCAGACATTCAAATCTATTTTTTTTTCTTCTTGAATAATTAATTGTGTTTGGCAACTGTGGCTATATAGAAGTTTGCCACCTGTTAAAGGTGTCTCCTTGATTTAATATTTATATTTTTTAGTGCCTCACACAAAAGCTCTTTCCCGTCTTGTCATCTGTGAAATGAATGGGGAAGCCCTTTCCTCTGGAAAGTCCATGAGAAATTCCTCATTGAAATCACTTGAGACCATCTGAAACACCTCAACAGCCCTTATGCTTTCTATCCATTGTAACATTCCCTTTTGGTGAGAGCAACTGTACATGCTATCGCAGGGAACACTGTGTAAAAGCCACACAAGACACCTCTCCACAGTTTTTCAGTCTCTTCTTCAGCAATATGTACACCATTATTTCGAAAATGCTGCCTTGAATTGTCCTCATGGGTCTGTCATCAGATTGAGTGCTTGGCCATGTACATTCATTCTTGTCCCTCAGGAAAGCATGTAATAGTATGCCTCCTATTGCTCATAGTTTCAGGGGACAAGGTTCATTGCTCTGATCTTCCATGGGACAACTGTCCCATTTTCCCATCCTGCTGGAAA
Source organism: Pampusana beccarii (assembly GCA_013399365.1). Lineage (NCBI taxonomy): Eukaryota > Metazoa > Chordata > Aves > Columbiformes > Columbidae > Pampusana > Pampusana beccarii. The sequence goes on along the minus strand of VWYH01009618.1, from coordinate 222,370 downwards.
TAACCAGTTCCCCATCCATTACTGAATCTCCAGGGAGTACCACAGTATAAATAATATACAAATTCTGTGAAGAAAGTCAATGCAACAGTTTTCTTTTCTGACAAAGAAGGATAGTACGTCTGCCAATAAAGTGTTCCATTGTCACACTAGGTAAATTAGATGAGTACAATCCAAATTGGAGGAGCTTAACTTCACTAAAACTGATATTGCACAGAAGAGTATTGGCCTCAGAATTTCTGCATCTGTTTTAAACTTAGCTTTATTTATGGTTTGGGAAACAACCTCTCACAAGTCCTATGTGGTGTGATTGTCTCTTTATATTTGTAAGGAAATACGACTGAGGGGTGTGTTCGTGCTTAATGTACACTGTCCTTAACTTACGGTCAGTGTGGCAGCTAATAGAAAGGTGTTAGGCAGCCTGCACTTAACCACTTTCTTTACCAATCATGATACAGTGCTATGCCAGTCTAAACAGTACTAAATAGTATAAAAAAAAAAAAAAAACCCACAACACAAAACCAAACATTTGGAATGAATCTCAATTGCTGTTTTGTTTTGGGCTAAACTAGAGAATTTTGAAATGAGATATGCTGTGATCCAACATTCCTCAAATTGAAAAGAAAGAAAAAATAGATGGAAAGGGAAGGGGAAGGGGAAGGGGAAGGGGAAGGGGAAGGGGAAGGGG
>VWYH01009618.1:197546-221293 GCA_013399365.1 Pampusana beccarii | reverse complement strand
AGGAGAGGAGAGGAGAGGATTAAACAGAAATAAAGCTGCTAGATGGGATCATAAACAAAGAGGTGGCTAATGAAAGAGGTTTATACCTAAAGAAAATGTCTGATAATTCTAAAATAAGAGTGAGCACTAACTAAACAGGGATTCAAATATTAAATGTTCTGATATAGAAAAGAGGCTGACAGTAATCAATTTTTAGCTGGGGAAAAAAAAAAGTTACTTATAGATCAGGAAATCTGGTTTTTTTGCTCCTTCTTGGAGCTAGTCTGAGGTTCACTATTTTGAAAGCATTCAATAAAGAAATCTAAACTGTAAAGGCATCTGTAAACAGAGATTTTCAAAAGGGAGGAAAATCCAAGCTGTTGATAGATTCACATCATAGATATTCTCTTTAGTCTTATGGATCTGAATTATTTCATTCAAAAATAGGCACAGAAGAGTAGTTTTCAGATTTTAAAGATGTAGATCGTACCATAGGAGGCTAATTACACCTGACAATTTGTTTTAATATTATGCTGAATTTTCATCATCTCTGTAAACTATGCACTCCTCCCATTGGCTAACTTCCCACCTTGTCATCTTAGTATCATTTTTTCCTATCCTTTATTTAGACTTGATTCAAAGTATACATTGATACATGTAGGCATATAGTTATATTCATAAAGCTCATGGGGAAAGTTCAATTGAACTAGTCTTCATATGGCATGTTAGCAATTAATTATTTAAGTATTTTGAAATGGAAAGGTCTCTGCCTAAAAGCCAGCCTTTATTGCTCTGTAAAGAGCAACAGTTTCCATATGTCAGGGAGAATTCCAAGTGCAAAAGCTCCTGAAATCAGAGTTCAGTCTGAGTTTTGTGATGGTGCCTCCTTGTCCCTTGGGTTCAAGAGGAACTGAAGCATTGGAGTCCACATCTTTCTCAACTGTTTAGGGAGTAGAAGGCTCAAAACATGATTCTGGGTTTTGCACTATTGATCCAGCTTCTCTGTATATATCTTAATTTCTTTAGGTTACAGTCTGTTTAAAGGAGGAGAAATCTGGGTTGTACTTTTTCAAATATTGTTGGCTAATACTTTATTGCCATAATGGAACATGAGTCATGGCATATGTCAGCCAAAAGTTTTAACTATATGCATGAAAGTCTTTAAACACATATCGTGTCCACTGTGTCTTTCAGAGTCTTGTTTTCGCTGGTCTCGCTATTATTTTTATTTAGAGTTTACAAATAGAAGAGATAAAAGAAAGTAAAGAAATTGTAAACATATATAGGCTTCTGCTCATTGCTATTGAATGTCAAACTTTTCCTGAGCACAAACTGCTTTATAACTCAAATCATGATGAAACAGACAATGTAAATACAAGAGAAAAGTCTGGAGAAATAAACCTGTTATCAGAGCTTGCCTTCATATTGCAAACATGTACTGAGAAAACCAATTGTACCTATTTCAGCAAGACAACTTAATAGATACTAGTCAAATTGTTTAAAAGCTGAAGAATCTGGACCTTTACAACAAAGGTTACTATTAAAAAAAAAAAAAAGTTTAAATAATAAAAATTTGGCATCTCACAGAAATGCCAAAAATTTAAGAAAAACAGAAAAATCAGGCTCTGAGGTCTTAGGTTTTCTTCACAAACTGTGTCATATAAGCTGTCGCTGGTAATTTATCTATTTGATTTTGTCTTGTTTTTTTACCCTGATTGTGATTTCTTAGAGTTTTCCATGAGTACTTTCATCGCTTGACTAGATCATTAAAAAACTTATGTTGGAGAATTCTTTTGCTTGTGGTTTGATTATGGTATTTGATAAGCCCTTTTGATTTAAAATGAGTCACATGAAATGAATGTCCATACTGATTAGATAAGGATAACTCATACAAATTTATTTTAATAGGATCATAGAATAATTTAGATTGGAAGAAACTTCTCTGGGTAACATGGTCCTACCTCTTACTCAAAGATTTTCATGAACAAACACTCCTGATTACAAATGTTTCCATGATTATACATTCTAAACTATTTTATAATCATATACACTCTGGTCATAATATATGTGCTGATGCACATATTGGCAGTATTAAAGTTCAAACAATATAACTCAAACAATCGGATAAATGTTTATGGAAACCACCGTTTTATATCTGCTTAGCTTTAGTAACAGCCATATTTTTCTTCTCTAAAATGTGTAACCTTTTCATTTGAAAAACTAGTTCCAGAAGGTGAGGTTTATGTCAGAAAACTATAATTATTTTTGCTTGAAAAGTGAGATTAAAAATGTATCAAAATATGGAAAGGTTATGCTGACCTGAGCAGTAATAAGTACATAACAAGTGATTAGTTCATTTCTGATTATGCTCCATTTAACTGTTTTCTGCTTGAACCAGCTTTGAAGAAGAATTCCTAAGATGAGATGGTCATTCACTTAGCTTGCTGTATCTTCTCCATTTTGTGTGTGCCCTTGTACCACTCTGCCCTCATTTTAGTTCTCTGCTCCCTGACCTGCTTTTCATGTTGGTTTGCATTCACTGCTAGGAATACAGGAGGGAATGGGAGATAAGAATTATCTTTAACAGAATGCCCTGTTCAGTGTTTCTTTTTTACGTCAGCTTTGTTCTGTGAATTTATTTACTATTGAAGAACTTGATTGGCAAGAAGCCTAAAATTGCAATGTGCAGGAAGTAATCAAACACTGTTTTCAACCCACCAAGAATTTCAACCTCCAGGAGAACACATTTCTAGAAAGTCAGTATTACCTATTGGTGTAAAAAAGCTGAGTAATTTCCATAAAAAGAAATAGTAAGTCTATAGAAAGATTCAAAACTCCTCCATTTTTTATATTTTCATATTTGAGAACTTTCATATATTTATTTTTGTTTTGTATCACAATCTCAAGATGTTGATAAATTTCTTCATTCACCCAGTAATCATTTTAGTTATGACATTTTAAAACCATTATTTAAACCTATATGAGTATTTTTTTAAGAATGAGAAGCTTGACACTATAAGCAACATGGCAAAATCCCCTTGCTTTAGGGGAGATAATAATATAAAAAATGATTTCAAGTTCCAGTCATTAACATTCAGTATCATCATCAGGTTTTTTGGCTTCTTGTCTAAGAGTTACCTAGACTTGTGATTTTTCAAAACAAAAGATTCCTGAGCTGAAAGTGTTTTTCTTACCTAATGAATTATAGTTACTTGCTTTTGTTTTGATAATTTCAGCTTTCACTGAGCCCTTGTGGAGGACGATTGTCTGTCACAATGTTTTTTTCCCAACAAAGAATAGTCAGAAAAGTCATGAAACTCCTGGTAGTTTCAGGAAAAAAGTCCCGAATCATTAGTAATATCTTATTTTACCAACTTCTTTCTGTCAGCTCTTGTCTATATGATATAACTCCCTGAGTATGTGATATATCAGCCGGATTTCTTTTCTTTCTTTGTTGTACAATAGGGCCCGAAGGACCTGAGATCAGAACCACTTTGTCTTAAGAGCTGTATGTCCCCAGATAAGACACAACCTCCATCAAATATTTTTATCCCCTATTTTACTTACAAAGAATGGAGCAGAGACAGATTAAGTGATTTGGCCAAAGCTCCCCGGGAAATCTGAGTTCAGAAGTCCTCAGCTTTAATCCTGAAGACCATCTTTCCTCTGCTAGGAAACAGATGTTAAACTGGATGTTAATTTTGCCATGAAACTTTTTTTAAGAACTCTGAAAGGTGAACAGTCTCCAAGAACGATTACTTAGCAAGCTACCAACTCTGCAGTCTTACATCTCAGAAGTAATTAATTCCATCTTTGCTGGCAGGCTTTAAAAGGCCTTTTGTTTTCACTCACTGATTAGTATAACAACCTATTTTGAAAGATAAGTGGGCTGACAGGGGGTATCATTTATTTGTTTCAATGGTAGCTTTTTGTGACAAAATGGATGAAGTTTTTTAAGTGTTGTGGATTGAAGCCTCTGATGTCAAAGATAAACATTAGGATTATTAATACAGATCCTCTAAAGTATTGTAAGTACTGTAATCAGTAACAGAAATGTGCATCATTCACTTGCCTCCCTTAAGTGCTGAAGGTTTCTCCTTCTAAAAACCACAGACACATATATTATCTGTCAGTATTAACAACTGAGCCAAAAATGTAATGTGAGTTAATTATAATGTGCATTGCATTACATAAAATTCCCATTTAATCCTAGACTGCAGCACATTATGGGTTAACTTGGAATACAACCTGGCCTTCTTCTCCTCTTCTTTTCTGCAATTCAAATCAGTCTTCTGGAAAATTGGCCTCAGTGCCAGTGATGTGCTGCTGAACGTAAGAGATCTCAAGTATATCCTACCAGATTTCATTCTTTTGTTCTAGAATTGTTTCCATCTGGGGCCTAGATATAAACTTGGAAAATGTAAAGGCTCTTCCCTCTCACCCTGCCTGACTTCAAAACATTGGCAAATAATCTTCCTTGTCAAGGCAGTACAGATTGGATTAAAACATTGGAGCAAATCATATTTCTGTAGATGGAGAAATTAGTGGCATTTATTGAAAGTTTAATGTACTGCCTAACAATCCAAAAAGTAAATATATACCTTAAAATCAAGTTAAAATTAACATTGAATGTAATAAATACAAGAGAATAGTAGATTCTGGAAAGAAATATTAGTCACACGGGGCCAGATCTGCTAAAGAGCACAGTTGCACACGTTTGCAAGTGCTTCATTTGTGTGCGGAGTCTCAGTGTGTGAGCACAACTCCCTGTCTTAAGTCCGCATGGCTATTACACTAAGCTGGTGTACCTAAGCCAGGAACACAATTGCTATTAGCTCCTTTACACTCAGTGAAGGCAATGATGATTATGTATCTAAATCTGTACTTCATGCAAAGTTAAATTTATCTTCATTTATTTGCAGCCTATTGCTCTATGCCACTGTTGAGTGAAAACGGTTCTGATATGGATGTTATTTATAATAATATTGGCTACTAAGCCTATACTGGGGAACTAAGTAAAAAAACATAGGAGACATATCTATTTTGCTGGAGGTATGGTGGAAGAGGGAAGCAAATTACTCCTGTGTTTTCAATGCGGCTGCTTGGCTTGTATTTTCTGGTGTGTACAGCAAGCTTAAAGAGCTCGTCATTTGATACCACTGTCAAATGCCTCCAGTCTTTGCGCTAGACATTTGTACATGAACTTGTGTGTGTGTGTTTCAGTGCCTTCACTATTGTTAGCACACCAGGAAACATTCTTATGACTTTTACAATAAAAATCCAATTAATACTGAGAGGACCTGCTGTCCTAGGCACTCTGAGCTAATAGCCCTTATATTTTCTCCATGTCTCAGCACCAGTAACTCTGGAAGTTATGATCTATATTTGGGCAAAGAGTAGTTTTCTAGCTTGCTTTTTTTTTTAAATATTTAATCTATATGTTTAGTATTCACACCATTTTTGAATGAAAAGGTTATCTCCTTATTCCTGACTGGCAGTTCAAAGAAAGGCAACAAAGCAGGTGAAGGGCCTACAGGAGCTGCTTAGTCTGGAGAAAAGGAGGCTGAGGGAGACCTTATCACTCTCTACAACTACTTGAAAGGAGGTTGTAGCGATGTGGGTGTCAGTCTATTTTCCCAGGTAACAAGAGATAGGATGAGAGGAAATGACCTCAAGTTGCACCAGGGAAGGTTCAGGTTGGATATTAGGAAACATTTCTTCACAGAAAGGGTTGCAAAGTGTTGGAACAGGCTGCCCAGGGAAGTGGTGGAGCCACCATCCCTGTGCATGTTTGAAAGACACATAGATGAGGTTCTTAGGGACATGGTTTAGAGGGGGACTTAACAGTGTTAGTTTAACAGTTGGACTTGATGATGTTAAAGGTCTTTTCCAACCAAAACAGTTCCATGATTTTACAATACTTGTTATGCTCCTTTTGTCAGTAGCACTGATAAGTTCATGACCCAAAAAAATCTGCTAAAAATGAACACAAAGACACTTTCTCTATTTTAGCATACCGACATCTAGTTTCATTAGTGTCCATAGCTTATAAGCAAGTGCTATACAGGTGAAGAGCAGCTGTGCTAGGACCCTTTTCAGAATCACTGGTGATGGTGTCTGTGTTATTGAGCAGTGCAGACCAACAGGGATGGTTTCACTGTCAGTGCTGAGAACGTGACATCCACACTACAGATGTTCCCTGTGTGGGAAATTGCCTTCCAGCTAGTCTGGTCCCACAAACTAAAAACCACCCACAGTTGCAGTGCACAAGGTGCTTACCTAGTTCACCATTTTCAAGAGTATATATATCCATTCGTTGCCTGTTGGTGTAGGCATACAGCTGATGGCCTCAACCATGCCATAAGATACCTCTAGTGTTTTCCAAGGCATAGTCCAACTATGGCTCTTAGAGAAGCTGTCTGTAGCCTCTGGTGTTACTCAGCTACACTTTTCCTTCCGGATGTAATGGCTCTCCTATCTTTTATCTACCCAAATATTATTTACTTTTCCTTTGTAGGCCCTGAATGTGAAATAATATCCAAGTGAGAAGTCTTTGTTTTTCCAAAGGATGCCTTCCAGAACCTTCATCATGCTTTGAAAAATAAGTGGTATCAGTTTTCTTCCTAAATATTGTTTTTCTGGTTTATTTAATGGTACAGTAAATCTCATATTTCTTCAGTATGGATAACCTTATAGCTCTGAGTTTTATTCATGTACTTCTTCCTTCCTTCCATGGTAAATTTGTTGATTTTGGCACTGGTGCAGCTAGTTCACCATGTAACTATCTCATTTGTTTCTATAATGGTAAAATGGAGTCTAATTCATCTTCTGCTAGAGGGTTCTCCATTGGCCTTATGAAGAGTGCTTCTGGCTTGTGATACTGTTGTTTTCCTCTGTGTCAATGCTATTCAATCACAACTGGGCCTGGTATTAACCACAAGGTAATACAGTTCATTACATCTGTCACTGCATTAACTTATAGTCTTCAGCAAGGCATGGATGGCTTCGAGTGGGTTGTTATGGACTTCGACTTCCAAATGCAAGTGACTTCCAAGAATCATGTTGTCACAGGATAATTTAGGTAGGAGGGGACCTCTGGAGTCCACGTGATCCAATCTGCCACTCAAAGCAGGGTCTTTCGGTACAGGTTATTTTTCTGGAGTAGGTGGTTTCTTTTGCACAACATTTTGTCTTTTTTTTTTTAAATTTTTTTAACCCGAGTTCATTTCTGAAGGTCTGAGATCCCTGTAATGAACCTACTCCAAGGATTTTGGGGCATTTAGGCACCTAAAACTTTAAGATTTATTCTTCATTTTTAAATCAATTAGAAGCTTTTCTGTGCCTTCCTCTAAGAAAAATAATGTAATTTTTAATTATTTTTAGTTTAGCTTTAGTACTACATTAACTGCAACCTTTTTGGAAAAAAAAGATATTTTATTTCATTAAAACACTGATATTACTGCTAGAAACTAAGCTAATTTATGTCTATCTTCCTTTTCTTGAAAAGTCTGGTTTAAAGATATCGATCAAGGAGATATTTAAACTTCCTCCAATTGTTTTGTGCATTTCTTCCAACACTGACAAGACTTTTAACTGCTCAGTTCTTCCAGTGAGGGCATATCATATCTGTAATTCATGTTGCTCCCTTGTTCAGAGTTCACTCCTGGCCAACAGCTCTCACAGAGATCAGCTTCTTTCAGTATCTAAATATAATGAATCCACATTATTTAATATGAGGCCTTTTAACAATACCTTATCAATCTGTGAGTACATTGAAGTTTTCTGAAGGTACATCTCCTCTGAAGCCTCGGTTTTGTTTGTTAAGTAGTTGAGCTCCTGCAGAAGGGAAAATAAAGAGACCCATCCACCTAATAGCATCACTAAAATAACCATAAGATATAGAGGTAATAGACTGCCTTATCTACACAGTGCTTTGCTGTCAGGGAGTGAGGGGAGTCCTAGAAAGATGAAAGTGGCAGCTGCCTGCTCCCTGTCAGCAGTGAGCTGGGGAATGGGAACAGAATAGGAGACCGCGTCTGTTTGCAAGAGAACCACTGCCAATAGCTATGTACTTAGCAGGAAATACCTGGTGGCAAGAAAAGTTTAGTTAGAAGTGAGAAATCATTCTGGTATTTTGGACAGATCTAGACAGTAAAGCAAAACCAGTGAAGGAGTCTGCTCTGTCTTCTGAAGTAGCACAAAGTGACTTGTAGTAGCTCAAAAATCACAGAATGGCAGAAAATTCATGTTGGAATCACTCCATGCCCGAAGCAGGGCCAATATCCAAGTCAGCTCTGGCCACCTGGCCCGCTGGTTCTATAAAGCTTAGAAATCTCTGAGGATGAAGGCATCACTCACACCTTTCTAGCATTTGTCCAACCTCACAATGAATTTTCTTTCCATATTTCCAGATGCAGCTTCCCTTGTCGCAAGTTGTGAGCATTGTTTCATGTGTGTTGTGCACATCTGAGAAGATTTGACTCTCCTTTCACTACTCTGAAGAAAAAGCAGGTTGTGATTTTTCCATTGTGCAGAACATCTGCTGATACACACACCTAGACAAATCCCACAAAACAAATGGCAAAAACTGGAACACTTTCTTTTTCCTCACTCAAACTGAACTCAGGGGGAAATGGCATTGTCACCATAACTAAACCAGCCCATGCTGCAGTTTTGGCATTCAACAACAGGAATCTTTCAAGAAGGAGGTGAGGAGAAGCCAGGAGAGGATCTCCCATCTTCACTGGCTTGTGTCAAGCTGGAATTTTACCTACAGAAGTGATTACCCAGACTTGCGTAGTTTAGAATCCTGTGGAAGACTATATTGCAAACATGGGTTGACAGTATCATGCGATGGTCCACAAGTAATCTCGAAGTCACACTAGGCCATGCTGAAGAAGGGTATAAAGCAGTGTCCCACATCACTGACAAGACAGTTTCCTCAGAGCTGAAATTAGACATCTGGGTTTTACTGTGCTTGCAACAGCCACACTCATGAGCAGCACAGTTTCTAGGGGAAAATTCTTCTTTCTTATGAACGTGTTAATGTTCTTCTTGTACCTCTCAAGAATGCATCAAAAGGTTACAAAGTCATCTTCTTTGAAGAAAACCTTTTCTCTCTAGATAAAAGTTTGAAGTTTCATTAGAACTTAGACAATTACACTGTATCATGTACATTACACTGTATTTTCTCAAAGTCAGAATGGAAGAAAAATAGATACTCAACCTAAAACTTAGACTGAGTTGCAGTTAATATCATTTTTAAGAGGTGTCATCTCTGGAAACACTTTTACTTTAAAATCCCAAACTAACCACATCTCCAAAACAGCCAGCAATTTAGAGATAATCTTATAATAATATCTATGTTTATTCTGAACAATTGTTATTATGAGATTTTACAGAAACATCTCTCTCCAAGACTGAACTCAATCAAGAGGTGTAGACTTTTGGCATTCTTTGAGTGTCAAAATCCTTGACTCTGCTGCAAAAGAGGAGAAAGTGAATTCCAGGTACTACTGACAAAACTGCCTCCATTTCTCTTGACCACAGCAGTGGAAGAAACAGGGTGAAGTAGTCTATAAGTAAGCCAACAAGCATTTGCCTTGACATCCCTGTTTAACTTTTTCTGTTAATATGAGATTTTAAATTCATGGTTTTGTAACTGCTTGGAATGCTGAAACTTTACAATCTCAGTTGTGCTGTGGATTTAGCACATTTTTAAAACAGAACCACCCATAGCTCTTGTATCCCCTTATGTAACAATTTAAAAAGGTTTACAATATTACCTAAATAAGCACCTACAGATTATTTGGGTTTTTTTACACACTAAAGCAATATTGGAATTTTTTTTTTCAATGTGAAACGCAAGCTAACAGAAAAGGTATTTGGTCCACAAGTCTGGTCCAAATTTGCATAAAGTTTTTTCACTAACTTTGCAGGATTAAGCTGTTAATGAAACATACATGCTGGAGTGTAGGATGTACATATGCAAAACCAGAGACTAATGGCAGCAATTTTCAAAACCATCTTAGAATGGGGTGCAGGACTTGATCCTTTAGAGCCTACAACACTTGTGCAAATTAAAACTTTTCCTCTAAGTTAATTTTGTAAAGGTTCTCTTCAGGACTAAAATGTAACAATCGAACAAGTATTTCCCTAACTACTGAGTTAGTAATTACTTCTTTCACCCACACTCTGGAATCAGTGTAATACGGAAGTCAATACATCAAAGCTGCTGCCCACATTTATGGACAACAATATATTTTACATGATGAATCATTGACTTGCTGGAAAGAAGACATACTTTTTCCATTCAGAATTCAGAGGTTTTTGAAAACTGCAGCTTTTTTTTTTTTTTTTTTTTCGGAAATGCACTTGCTGATATTTTTTAAATTACACTTTAAAATAAGAAATAATTTAAATCTCTGTAAATCTTACTCAGATTAAACCTGGAGAAAATAGAAATAGGTTCCAGGAATTCATGCTATTTCTAATCACCTTTTGTAAATTTCCTGGGTCTAGCTCAAATGAAAACTGAAACAACACAAACATTAATCTGATCTGAAATGGATACATTAAAATTTTTGCAAGATGCATTCTCAGAAAACCACCAGAGCAGTTTTTCTGAGACCAAATAGCTTCTGAATTTGCAAAGAGGCATCCATTAGTGTGAACGCTTCCCTGAAAGAAAGCCCTGAATACATCAAGAGTTGTCTAATCTGCAGTTCTATTTATGAGACACTTGCACCATTCAGCATTTCAAACCTCAAGAAGGAAGAATTCATCCAGGTTCTCTTCAGCAGACTGTGAAATGATTTCCCATTACTTATGCTGTAGATTTCACGTAATCTAATGTTGCTTTGGCGAAGTAATGATTAGGAGCACATGCCTTGGAGGACCTATGTGGGTTACTAAATGCAGTTGCTGTAATCATACACATTAAGTATCTACAATCTGTTTCAGAAACTACTTGTCAAAAGTAGCTATTTCTTTGCTCTTCACTATTCTGATGGAAAGATCATCTCAAAACCTTCCGTTAGGAACCTTCTATTTCCAGGCTAACTTGGTTTGAGGACACTTTTTTCTACCGATGTTCTCCTTTAGCTTGAATAGATCTGTCTCTCCCTGCTCACCCTGATGTATTTCAAACATTCTTTGACTTACCTAGATATAAACAGCATGCAGTAACCTCCCTAGGCTTGCTAGGAGGCAAGCAAAGTGTGTACAGGGTTACCTATGCAACCTTTTGCAGACGGCCCAAGGTTGCTCTGCTTGTCTTCTGAGCTGGCTGAGGGTGAGGAGCCTTTGAAGTCAAAGCAATTAAGCTGCATGAAGCTGCTCTGTGCTGAGGTTTGCAAGTCCCGCCGAGTGCCTGGTTTTATAAGCTCTGACGTGGTACTGTGCTCATGTGGCTTTGGGATAGGATCTGGTGTGCATCCATCCAGCTTGGTGAGGGCAGAGGGAGCTTGGGACTATCTACAAAAGACAGCTAGAAGTGTGGTACACAGACATATATGTTTAGACACGTTTCTAGCTCAGAAGTATACCTTTTCTAAGGAAAGATTTCAATTCTCCACTCTTTCTAGTAGTCCTTCACTCTGTGTCATTTGGCATTATTCTCTTACAAATGTATGTCATACATAGTACTAATGTCCTTGATAATTATATTTCAGTGTCATAGGATACTTACTTTTAGCCATGATGTCATATTGCAATGTCATTGTATCATAAAAGATCATATCACTACTTTGAGAAGAGTGATGTGATTTGATCAGTGAAGCTCCACCTATTACTGTTATTAGACAAAACCTAAACACGTTCTACACCTTTGGTCAGAATATCATTGGGAATATTAAATCTAGATTGGAAAGCTCCAAATGTTATGAAATAGTATATTAAAAGAGTATTATGCTACTAAAAGAAACTGACCAATCTGTACAGTGTACGGCATCTTTCATTTCAGTAGTTTTATGCTAAATTTCAGAATAGACCGCTTTCATTTAGTCCAGACTTTCAACTGGCTCTGTGTGTTGCAAATGAGAAGGGCACAGAAACTTGTCGTTAGTAAGAAACAGTCCTTAAAGATAAACTGTTGCCAGTTCTTAGACACCCATAACTCTTTTTATTGGATACCATTCCACTTCCTTTTAGGTTGATGCGAATTTTGCCACATTGTTCAGTAGGAACAGAATTGAGTCGATTCTGTCAAGCAGTCACACACGCATGGGAAGCATAAACATTCTGTTGGGAACCTCAAGTGCTATGACTCTCTGCCAAATCCTCGTGTGAGCACAACAGAAATCTAGAAAAAATCCCAAAGCATTTTATCCATTAAACCTGATTTATCTGTGATTAATGGCTCTCCAAGTTTGCTTTCAATATGCTATGCTTTGAAACTTAGTTTACTGTGTGTGTTTTATATTTTGTTTCTCTGATTCGTATGTCTAAACCTTTAGGATACAATAAAATAATGAATCTTAGAATAGTTGACCGTGCTGAAGTTACATTGTTGTTTATGATATGGAAAGCTGTAAATAGTGAAGTTCTGATTAAGATTTAAATGCTAATTGGGTACAGTTACCTGGAAACTGCCCTTTGGTACTGAAATACGTAAGAAACACTTCATATTTCAGAACACATACAAAGACTATTAAAACTAATGAAAATCAGACAGGACAATTTTTTTTATTCCCTGAAGAAGTGGCAAACAAATCAAAAATGTATAATACTCTACAAAATTGTTTATTCTAAAATTTAGGACACACTGGGAAAAATATTTATGTAGGTGACTCACATTCAAATTCTGTTGGCAAGGTTTCTTTAAAGGTGGAAATCAGCACATGAGTCAGAAGAAATAGATCAGCTCTTTGTTTTGATACATGAAGATGGAAAGCAAGTTTTGTTTCGGCAAGCACCTTCTATTCTCTTCTAAAATCTTCATTGCGATCACTGTCTTAGGTAATGGGCAATAGAAACTCACACGTTTTCAATTAAACCAATCATAGGAACAAGCCAAATCATGGTCCATTCTTAGCTAGCTCAAGACACACAAGAGTGGAAGATGGATATTTAAGCAGCAGACCATGATCTTATTAATTAAATTCTGCGGGGAACCATCCATTCACCCTTTCTCACATACAAGACATTTATCTGGGTGTGCTGTATGTTTGCTGGGTTCCCATTCTTGATTAACTGATTAAGGTAGACTCTCTTCATATTCATCTCTACGACTTGGCTGATGTCTGACTGATGGAGACCCACGCAGCTGTAACTGAGAGGAAGAACGCTGAGCCAAGGGTAATATCTGCTCTGTGAAAGCCTGATGTTTACCTTCTCTCTTCAGGCATTAGGTCTCATTTGACATTTGGGCTGCCCCTTTTGGTCTTATCTCTTCTGAACACAGTCACAAACTGTTATAATTTGCATTATTTTCTATTTTTTTTTTAACTCTTACTTTTCACTGACCTGTACATTCATAAGAAAGGTCGAAAAACTCTGCCACTTTGACTCCCTTAGACTCATGTCTTACCTAATCTTGTAACAGGAAATTGATAAGAAAAAATGGAGTGTGGAGCACAATGTTTCCTGGAAGCCAGATCAGGTACTAGATTTTGAGTGATAGAAATCTCTCTGACCCATGTGAAGTAGAGAAAAAATTTATATGTATTTTTATGGATGTTTCTCCAAAAACTGAACTATAAAATAAGCCTATTTCAGTTTCTCAGGTGCCCACCATCCCAAGGCTTATTCCATGTTTCTGCTCTTCATACTATGAAGACATGAAGAGTTATGTAAAATCATTCTTAGTTTTCTGAGAACAGGTAAGAGAGACTGTGACCTTTTTTTGTTTCTATGGTTGCAGGACAATGTAATGGGATAATCCCAGTGTTATAACCTGTGGTAGCCTTCATGCATCTCTGACCTACGCCTGAATTTTAATGATTCAGAACTAGATCTTGAGCAATGCAGTTTATGTGGGAATTCAAAAGTAGTTGTACTTCATCAACAAGTAGGCTTAGTCTCTGTGGGTGAAAACTTCTCAGGAGCTCTGTACATGTCTTTCTCCTTTCTCTCAATTACTGTAACACATTTAACTCAGGCAAGTTTACAATTGGACATGTCAGGTAAAGCTATAGCAACTGTATATTTACAATCCATCACAACATATTTAGTATTTGATTTGTCATTCATTTACTATTTGATGTTCTCTTATCCTTCAACTATTTCAGACCATAAAGTAGTCATATTACAGCACACAAGCTTTGCTGTTTCAGAACAGATTTTCTTCTGAACCTAAAAAGTGCACATAAGTATGCCCTATCTCTGCACACCAAACTCTATGCTGGGTCAGTTGTTTAATGCTGTGCCTGACAGATTATTTCCTCTTAATCCCCTAGCCCTACAGCAGAAACTATGACTGTGGGTGGTATAGCTACACACGGAGTCACTGAGCTTTTCTTAAAAATCAAAGTACAGCATTTAACTATCCATAGCAAGGATTACTATAAGTGGGGGCAAACTGTTGCCTACATCAGATTTTACATGTTGATTTTTGAAAGGGTCTGGACACTGGGATTTGGGCCATCTGGAAAAAGCCCAACTCAGAAATATTTTCCTTCCATGAGCTTTTTGGCACAATTCATGGACCATTTAGGGAAACAAAATAAGACTTTGGAAGATGTGGTGCTGGAATCCCCTGCAAACCACACAGTCTGGTTATTTTCTGTACATGCAAGAAAGAAAAAGCTGTATGTGATGGTAAGTTAATGTGGCCTTCTTTATTTGATGGGATACTGCTCCAGAACTTGAGTAAAAATCTTCTTTCATGGTTCCCCACAGGACAATATCATTCCTTGAGTGCAGATTTGTTCTACTGAATACATCTAGGCTGTCCTGTATGTGGGCATGGAAATGTTATCTTCTTATATATGTTAGTAGACTTCAGATTAAAAAAAAAAAAAAAATGGGCAAAGAGAGGACCATCAAAGCTTTTGTACTTGGTTATACCTTATGAAGATGTGATTATGAAAAATATCACTATGGCACATCTTGCTGTTCTAGCAAGGCACGTCCTTAGCAGAGGACCAGTTGTGCTTCTGGTGAGGTCTTGATGTGCCCCCTTTACCCTCTGCTTTTACCAGTCTACTGACCCTGACATTTTCAGGTCCTAGGAACCTGTGATCTGTGTAATAAAGATTTAGGATCACACTACCAGTTGCTGGATTACTCATATTGGATATTGATTAACATTACCAACAGGGATAATGTGAGGTGAATATCTATGCTTTTCTTTCCTGGGTTGGGTGAAGAAATGCATAGTGTCTGTTTTTATTGTTTTGCCCACAGACTGTGTCTGAAGTGCTGCTCAGAAAAATAGTGCCACTGAGCATGTATATGCCACACACACAACAGGGCTGGCACCCTGACATGAAGTCACATTAGTATTTAATGAACTTCTTTGATTTGCTTTAAATTTATTTGCTGTAATCTTCAAGAATGACCCTTCCTCCTTGTTTTCAAATTAATACAGTTCTTGTCTGGATGTCTGGGAGGGATGAATGATTATAGAAATTTATAATAGAAATAAAAAGTAACAAAAGAGTTGCTTGCAGAAAAGCATGTTTCCCTTCCAGATACATTTCATTTTCAGATTAGTACATCTCACTTCAACTGTGATGAATCCCCTAAATGTATAAAGCTTTATAGTCATTTATCATACATGTTTTCAGTCAAGTCTTTTCTGATTGTTACAATTATTTGTGAAAAAAGTATGTAACCTGTTAATTCTGCCACCTGTAAAGCATTAGTAATCTAACATTTTGCAACAACCTGCTAGTTTTCAAAGTTAAATGTATATTGACTGTACTAGGAGTTCACCTGAGTTAAGCCCATTGGGAACTGGCTGTGAGAAGAAGCAAAAATACTAAAACATGGCATTCTGACTTTATATTGCTCTTTTGAGAGAAAACACCGTTTGTCACATCCAGACCAGGTGTAAACTCAAAGCAGAGCTGTGTGAAAAGGGACTTCATTCTCATTATTTACACAAAAATCCTGGAGGAGAAAGAAAAAATAATACAATGTTAATCAAATGTGTTCTAATCATGTCTGTATATATACATGTGTATACATGTATGTATGTATAGTATATATACACCTATTTTCATATGCAAGTAAAAGTTGACCAGGAGCTTTTGGGGGTAGGAATAATCTTTCCATCATACCTTTTTCTAATATCTAGGAATTGAATGAAGCCTCAGTACCCCAGATCAGCAAAACCAAGGACATATAAGAATATTTAATTAGCAGAATAATAGTAGCTATGATAACTTCCTATAGGTTTATGCACAGGTTTTTCTCCTTTGGCATTCTCTTGTCTTTGTCCACTTATGACACATTGAAGAAACTACTGTAAAAGAGGCTTTTGTGATCTTGGTGAGTCGCTTGTATCAGCTGAAACCATTGAATCTTCTTCTAATAAGAGTAAGTTACTACAGTAAGGTACCTAGTGTGCAGTGGGATTTCCTCCCTCTATATGTACTGTAGTATGAACAAGTACTTTCCCTTTTAGTGTATGTTACATTTTGTGATTGTTTAATTTGTGATCTAAATAATTTTACTACCAGAATTTTATTTTGGCATTTAGGTCAAGCAGGTCAAATTTTTCGTCAGAGTCCTAGATAGTGGTTTTTATATTTAGGTGACATATATGACTAGATAAACCACATGCAGCAAGATAAACTACTCAGCAAGTTTTCAACAACCTGGGTAACAAGCTGTTAAATAATAAATGGTATGGATACATTTAGGAAGTGTTATGCCAGAGCATCTTCCCCTTTCTATTTCCCTTTCCTTCTTTCCAGTACACAATATCAGTTTGTCAATTTGATACACTACTCAAATGAACTGTCCCAGTTCATCAGGGCCTGTTGCTACCGCAGGGATTATATACATACCTATAAACAGAGGAAGGCACAACAGGAGAGAATTTATTGGGTTTAAAATGTCTCGGAAGTAGATAGTGTTCTTAGTATTGCATCTAGTATTATGGCAGCCAGTGAGTCACAGCAGTATCTTGCTTCTCAACTCGATACTGCTTTGAACTCTTCTGCCAGACAAAGCCTGCAAGACCCCAGGTCTCATCAGATCTACATCAAAGCTCTCACTGGAGATCAGACAGACAGAAAAGAGGATCTGATCTCCCTTCTTGCTGAAACTTGCTGCTGCAAGTCCTCTGGCCAATGGGTAGGGATTGCCACTGCAGAACAGACACATGGATGGTGGCAAGGTCTTCTGCTGTTGCAGCTGAAGTTCGGCAATATTGGCACCGGGGAAGGGAAGATTTGTTTGGTTTGTAGATTTTCTTGGTGGTGTTTTATGCATGTACATGCATGAGAATTTGCCAGAAAGTAAAAGATCAATGATTCTTGCTGATAGAAGACCACCTCAGGCTGCCCTTTTGTCTGCTTTTGAGGCTTTGGAATGATGCAAATGGAAATACCTATCTCCTTAAGAAACTGTGTGAACGTCTCCCCTCACTACTCGCCTGATGGGGAAGGCATTAATAGGAGGTCCCTGCACAGCAGAAAAGTACGCTAGCTGTTCCTTCATCAGCCTAACCCTTCATGGCTAGGAAAAAGAGTCTGCCTGGGTGTTGGATGAGTGTGCCTGGCTGCCCTCATAGTCTTCTGGTGCCATACACTGCATGTAGAAATTGGGACGGCACTGACTGCTGTCAGACAGCCAAGCAGGCAGCCAAGGTGCAGCAGAGGGAAGCAGGGTTTCCCTAAGTCGTACTTGGCTAAAGCTCAGGCTTGAACTCTTCATCTGTAAAAGCTAATGAGAAGAAATCTGAAAACAGATGACACCCAGCCTTCAGAGTGCTATAAAATACATTATTTGCAAAACAAGATTTCCTAATATTTTTATGTCCAAAGGGTACACAGTGAGATTAGGATCTCAGAAAGATCTGTGTTAAAAGTACCTATAATGAGATATTATTGCCTTCTCAAGCAGTTAGCTGCTAGATAGACGAGGCACGCAAAGGCAGTTTTTTGTCCTTGTTTAACACATTAGGAAATGAGGTGATCAAATAGTTTCCACCAGAGCCTTCAAGAGCTTTCAGGGAAAGGAAAGAACTGAACACAACTTGGCTCAAACATCTGAATTCAGTTTTCTGACCATAGGGTCATCTTTCCTCTCCCCTTCTAGATATTTATTACAAAGAGTATAATCACAAAATTTATCAGTTTTTACGTTTTAGTGTAAATACTCCTACAACTTTAACCAGAGCACTTGCTTGATATAGCACAGTCCATTTTTGCAAACAGGTTCCAAGTTTGGTCTCTGCTGCAGGCAGTTTTTTCGTGGTGTATGAAGCTACAGCGTTCATATGGTTATATTGGCAGGAAGGGGAGGGAGGGAGCCTCCCTGCTGCAGCTGGAACTGAAATCATTTATTCATGGTAACGTTTTTAGAGCTGATAAAACTCATTGTCAAGCATGCATTGCAAAAGAGAGGGTTTAAAAACTCAGGAAATACTCAGAAAGCATGATTGTTAAGGGCTGTATAATCCCACAATTTTTGGACAGATTCTTAACTTCGGGGCTCGGCAATAAGTAGAGGTATAGTGTCTTTCAGCTGAATCACAAAATTCTATCACTTTTTTTTTTTTTTTTTTTAAGAGGTACAGTTGGCTGATGTATTAAATTGGTAACAGATTGCATAATGTCCCTTTTTTAATTAAGTACTTTAAAATTCCTTAATTACTGAACTGCTTGTATTTATGCTGCCAGATTCAGTGACTACAGGACTGAGGGATCCGTTTTGAAATGAGATGGTCCAAAGTTAACTACAAATACATACATAGTTAACTTTGCCTAACAAGGTCAAAACACCACATTTTCAACAAATCCAAACAGGATCATTTTTAACCTGTTACAGTAAGGATTCTCATTATAAAGCTGTTATAGTACTTATCTGTATGAAATATACTTTGGTTTGCACATAATATAAACCAGTGTCAAACTATTAAAAATGCAGAAAAATATTTTTTTCAGATTCTGAAGACAGTGAAAAAGTGTCAAGGTTTGAGTGGGCATTACCTCTTCATACTGAAATTGCTTCTTTTGCCCATGTGTTACAAATAATATCCATTCTATATATGCACTTTAAATGCATCCAAATGTAAAGCAGTAGTTCTATGTGTGCGAATGAGCCAGGGAATGCACGATTAGCAAGCCATTGTGAGGTGCTGTGAGAATACATACTTTGTGAAATGTATACCTTGACATAGTTGCCAAAAAGCCCCAGATGATCATTTTTAAAGTGTTTTCAAATATTTATGAGTCTTTAGGGGACATATAAAGACCGTTCGCTTTCCAGAAAACAAACCAATGTAATCTAAAGAAAAAAATATTTTTCTGGCCACCCAGCTGCACCAACAAACAAGGTGACATATATTGATATTACTTGCATGGAGATAAGTCAAATAATGGTTTTCTTGGTATGTGAGGCTTGCAATTTTGTAGTGGATTATATCAAAATCCAAATTTGTTGTGGAAAATTACATTTGTTTTGCAGTCCTGTAGTCACAGAGGTGACACAAACTGTTTCACAGCCTTCCTTGAAGTAGAGATAAACAATTTCAGTTTCTAGCCCCTTTAGTTTTCTCCAAATGAAGAAGTCAAACATCTGTTTATCTCTAGTATGAGAAAAACCTACTGTGAATCAACAGTGTCTATGTCATACTTGCATTTGAAAATAGTAAATTGCAAGCTATACATAACGCTCTTCAGAATTGTTAGTGTGAGAATACACTTTCATACTAGTTATGAAAATAACTAGAATGACCCATTTTCTTTGGTTTCAGCAGCTGCATTGTAAACACTACATTTCTGAGGCAGTCTGAAAGGAGAATAACAGTTATTTTATTGTTTGAAATGAAATTTGAAGAAGTTTTAAAGTGCTCAGAGCTGCAGATCTGGTAAAGAGCTTTCTTGTCCATCACATGCCATAAAAAAAAAATGCACTTGTAGATACAGATAGAGAAATCTAAACAGCATCAAAATACTTCACTGGCCATCAGCCATTTTTTTCACTGCATACTATGATAACGAATTACCATTGCAGTTTACTGTCCCATACAGTTTTCTCCATAGACCACTAAAGGTATTAGATTTCCACTTCCAGGATTTTTTTTCTTCTTCTTTCCAATAAGCCTTTATGGTGACTTAAACACAAATTTAACTCTTCAATGCCATATATCAACTAAATTTGATTTAGTTTTGTAAGCAAAGCAAAAAGCCATGTCTTCCTGTCCTGTTCTGTTACCGATTTCCACCAGATCACATCAAGGTAAACTTTCCTGTGTCCAGATTATATTAATGTACTAGTCTGTCTTTATAGAGTTATTAATTTCATAGTACTGAATTTAAGCATAAGGTACATTTCAGTATGTCTGTTTTGAAGGTTTTGGTTCTTTTTGTTCTGCACTTTACATGGATTAAAAATGTTTTTTCAGTATATTTGAAATTATTAGTGCACATTGTTTCTTCTAGAGTGTTTATAACTGTGTCGTGACTTATTCTTGCTTCACAAATGGGGAGCTGAGACAAAGAGGGATGAAGGACCTGGTCATGCTGAACCAGGTAATGCGAGAAGGATTTGTCTGAGCTAGTGCTTACCCAGATGGGTAGGTCCTCCTGCTTCAGTGCTTCATGGTACAAACTTGTCTGGCCCCAAGCCCATCTTGTGGTGCTACAGCAGCGTTGGTGTGTGCTGGTGAGCTGTCGAGCCCAGAGCTGGTACTAGCACTGCTGGCACACGCCACTCAGCCACCATGTCCTGTGTGATTTGTCAAAGTCCTGCAGGAAGTCTGCAGGAAGTCTGTAGAAAAGTCAGAGACTGAGTCCAGCTCTCCTGAGTGCCTTTGACTGCGCGCTAACAGTAAGACCATCTTTTAATTCCTTTTATGTTGGGCTTAAACCTCTCTTTTTCTTTAGTAATAATTTTTATTTCTATACTGATGTAAATACCTCCTATCCGAATCACAGGACATGCATGTCATCGCTTTTGCTGTCTCATCTCGTTTGTGTTGACCTCTATACATCAAAGGTCTAACCACATTCATTTCTCTGAAAGCTCCTTTTGTTGTTTCAGTAAATTTATTACTTTTTTCACCTGTCCTTTTAGAAAAATTGAAGCACCATGAGTGCATGTATGAAAAGTTTTCCTTTGCTGCAGTATAGATCAAGCATTAATATGAGCCCTGATATGCAAGAGACTAATTCTGCATTTAGGGCAGTAACACATGTAAATTAATAGAGTCAAAGAAAAGTTTTTAACATATAGCAGCTAACACATGGCCTATCTCTCTTTCAGTCTGATGTTACATTCATAGTAAGCAATTATGCAATCAGTAAATATGGCACCTATCTTTACATTTTGCTAAGGTTTGAATGCTGTCCCAACAACTCCCCATCATGAACACTAACAGGTCTAGAAGTAAACACTTGGGCCACGTACTTCAGTGGGACTTGTTCCAAGCTGTTCCTTGCCATGCTAGTAGTCTAGAGCTTCTTGACTAAACTAAAAGTTTTTACTGAATCGGACTTGTTTATCACTAGTATGTAATCTCCTTGCTTTCAAGAAAATAACAAAACAATACATAGAGATGAAATTAAGGGAGTAGGGCATTTGATTTGCAATATGTGTGAACTACAAAACCAACTGTGATTTGAAAGCCAAGGGGAAGCATGAGCAGCACTGTCTATGCTCACCCTGCATACAGAATATATTTCTTCCTTCCTACTCAAACATATGTCTATTTCCACAAGATAAGTGGCTACACAAAAAAAAAAAAAAAAAAACACCACAAAAAAACCCCACCACAACACAGAAATGCAGAAATGTAGTTCCTTTGTGTGGAAGGTAATTTTTTAATCACTATGGCAGAAGAAATTATCAAGTTATAAATTTCTACGTAATTACACAGGGGGTTGGGAAGAGCATTTAGACAAAACTTACAGCCATCAGAAAAAATGTAAGATAAGTGATTAAACATGATAAAGGTGCAGCCTCAACATTTTCATACAAATTGCTATTATATTTTGCAATATTTGTACTGAAGCACTGCTGAAGTATCCGTTTTCATCTTAGAAAAAAAAAAAAACCACATAAAAAACTGAAAAGTGTTTTTTGCATCTCAATTTCTCAATTAAAAAGTAAGAAAAAGGCATCTATTGTTTTCTACATGCTGTCAGTTTACACAGATTCTTCTAACATTTACATGCTCATAAGATGTCAATTTAGCCAGTTTTATTTACATTGTATTCTGGATAATTTTACATGGAATGTACACCATAAAGAAAGAACGTTTTTTAAACAAAAAAGAGAGATGACTTTCACAGAATCACAGAATGGATGGGGTTGGAAGGGACCTCTGGAGATCATCTAGTCCAACCCACCTGCTAAAGCAGGTTCACCCACAGCAGATCGCACAACGATGCATCCAGGCAGGTTTTGAATGTCTCCAGAGCAGGAGACTCCACAACCTCTCTGGGCAGCCTGTTCCAGTGCTCTGGCACCCTCAAAGTAAATAAGTTTTTCTTCAT
This sequence comes from Pampusana beccarii, assembly GCA_013399365.1. Lineage (NCBI taxonomy): Eukaryota > Metazoa > Chordata > Aves > Columbiformes > Columbidae > Pampusana > Pampusana beccarii. The sequence goes on along the minus strand of VWYH01009618.1, from coordinate 198,701 downwards.
ATTCAGATGGAACCTCTTGTGTTTCAGTCTGTTCCTGTTGCCCCTCATCCTGTTGTTGGGCACCACTGAAAGGAGTCTGGTCCCATCCTCTTGACACCCACCCTTGAGATATTTATAAACATTGATGAGATCCCCTCTCAGCCTTCTCTTCTTCAGGCTGAACAGACCCAGCTCGCTCAGTCACTCTTCATAAGAAAGGTGCTCTAGGCCCCTGATCATCTTTGTAGCCCGCTGCTGGGTTCCCTGCAGTAATACAATAATTATGTCCTACGGGATTTTTTTCAGCCTAGGTTTTACACAAAGTTTCAAGTCTACTTATCTTGGAGAAGTGGGGAAGGAGGAGCTGAAGAACTTTAACTAGGAGTTGCCTCAGTGTCAGTCTTCCAAAAAAGAGCAACAACATCGGGCCAATTTCTCCAGTTATGCCACTACCCCTTGTCTCACACCGGTGCCTGATTTTAATCAAGTGTGCAGGTCTTTGCAGGGTCATGAAGGGGAACATCACAAAGCTTCCTCTGAACTTTTCTGCATGAATCCACACAGTTACTCCTCTTGTTGCGTCCTCAAAAATGCCCTGTGCGTGCACCAGGCTTTTCTCCAGGGTGTGCAGTAAGATGGTCTCTGTGTAAGCCATGTAGAGAAGAAATTGCTTCTCATACATATGGTGCAGCTCACAAAAGTGTGGACCTTGCATGCCTTGGTCCTCAGCATAACAGCAGTTTCCGTTTGTATTTGCAGTCCAGATAGCAACTGAAGAAGGTGCTAACCTCAAACATGTTCCAGAGCAAAGGTCCTAGTCTCTGATAACCTCTGGCCTCCTTAGTATTAAACCTGATGAGAGGGGTAAAGGACAACAGAAAGAGCTTTTTCAAATACACGGCAGATAAAACTAACACCAGAGGCAATGTAGGCCCACTGATGAATGGGGTGGGTGCCCTGGTGACAGAAGATACAGAGAAGGCAGAACTACTTTGTCTGCTCTGCCGGGGGCTGTCCTGAGGAGCCCCGTACCCCTGAGGCCCCAGATGAAGTCAAGTCAATGGAGGAGTTTGCCTTAGTCAATGAGGACTGGGTTAGAGACCAGTTAAGAAATCCGGACATCCATAAATCCATGAGTCCAGATGGGATGCACCCACGGGTGCTGAGGGAGCTGGC
>VWYH01009618.1:151468-196855 GCA_013399365.1 Pampusana beccarii | reverse complement strand
CTCCTTCCCCTCTACTCTGCCCTGGTGAGACCACATCTGGAATATTGTGTGCAGTTCTGGGCCCCTCAGTCCAAGAAGGACAGAAACTGCTGGAGAGAGTCCAGCACAGGGCAACAAAGATGATGAGGGGAGTGGAGCATCTCCCTTATGAGGAAAGACTGAGGGAGCCTGGTCTCTTTAGTTTGGAGAAGAGGAGACTAAGGGGTGACCTTATTAGTGTTTATAAATATATAAAGGGGGAGTGTCATGAGGATGGAGCCAGGCTCTTCTCGGTGGCAAACAATGATAGGACAAGAGGTAATGGAATCAAGCTGGAACACAGGCGGTTCCACTTAAATATGAGAAGAAACTTCTTCACAGTGAGGGTAACAGAGCACTGGAACAGGCTGCCCAGGGAAGTTGTGGAGTCTCCTTCTCTGGAAACATTCAAAACCCGCCTGGACACCTTCCTGTGTAACCTCATCTGGGTGTTCCTGCTCTGGCAGGGGGATTGGACTGGATGATCTTTTGAGATCCCTTCCAATCCCTAGCATACTGTGATACTGTGTGATACTGCGATAACATGTAAAAAGCCTGTGTGTGCACAGAGTCAGGTGATGTTTAGCAGCAACAGTAATTGATTCACAGAAGTAGGAGCAAGGTGAAGAAAATAAATTTGCCATTGGGGAAGATAGGTGCCAAGGGGATTGTATGATATGATTGCCAGTGATAGCAGGGGACAGAATTGGATGACCAGGGAGGTCTCTTTCAATCTTGCACTCTCATGTATAGTGACAAATGCAAATAGAATTTAGAGAGTGTTAGAGAGTATTATATTTGACCTTACCTTGCCTGTTTTATCAGGCTTATCGAGAGTTAAGTTGATCCTGTTCTACTGCACGGTTTCATAGGTCACATATCATGACAGACTGCTCAGCCTGAGGATTTGTATAAAGACTCCAAAACTGAACCCTAGATTTTACTTCCCTTTAGAATCTCACACTAGGCTTGATCATAGTGAATAACTGGAAACTGTGCTAAAAAAAACAAAAACAAAAACAAAAACAAAAACAAAAACAAAAACAAAAACAAAAACAAAACCAAAACCAAAACCAAAACCAAAACCAAAACCAAAAACAAAAACAAAAAACAAAAACAAAAACAAAAGCAAAAACAAAAACAAAAACAAAAACAACCCCACACCACACAAAAACCTCTACTAACAGCAAACAGAAATGCATATCTACTGTGCTTAAAATTCCAGGAACACATTGTAGCTGTGTTCAAGACTGATTAAAAGGGGAAGCAACTTTGAAATTTTGCCAGATGTTTTCCAGCATAAATGACTCCCTTTCTGTCTCACACACAGAACACACTGAGAAGCTGTGTTGCATGCTGCAGCAATCTCCTATTTCAGCATGAAGAAACTGTCAGAGATAAGACAAGAGATATGTAATATCATAACCATTATTTATTCTAGATTAATGAAAGGGGAAAACAGCCCTTTTAGTTGCAGCTTGCACGCAGAAGAACATTCATCTTACAGAGCCCAGGCTGTCTATTGTATTCACAATATATTAGCAGTTAGCTGATCTATCAGCTGAGATGAATTATTACATTGACTTACAGTGATATCAGCTTTCATTGTAAGGCAGTCATCCAAGACCTTTCCTATTCTGTTTACACATCCTTATTTCTTTGCTTTTTGTGTACCCTTCAGGTCCTCTCTGGCCAGGAGGTTGGTAGGCTGAATATGATTTTTTAGTGTCTGAAATGCCTGAAGAAGTAGATGAAGCAACTAATCAAGTAAATGGTTTTCCAGGAAATGTGTTGATTTTGTACCACACCTTGTTGTTAGAAGTGCATCTTCTTTTCATAGACTAGAATTCCTTCTCCTTGGACCAAAATATGTTACAGCTTGGGTAGACATGAGCGGAAAGGAGGGTTGGGGGAGTATTGGTGGCTGTTTGATTGGTTGTTCTTTGTATGTTGTTATTGTTGTTGTTTGGGGTTTGTTTTGTTGTTCTGTTTTTCGTTGTTGGGTTGGATTTTTTAATCCCTGTTACACATCAGTGAATCTACTGGTTAAACAATGGAAGAAGTCCCAGAGAGAAATTTGCAACCCTGGTTTGATATAGTGCAGGATTTCAGGGCAAAAGAGAATAACGGCAGAGGAAGGAGGGAATGGTAAGCTATACTTCTGCTGGTTAGTAGAGATGGCTCAGAACATTTCCTCACGGGCAAATTTTCTAGCTTTTGGCGTTGCAAATCTGCAAGCATAGCTTTGGATGCAGCCTGAGCAAAACCACTGGATCTCATGGGACTTTCTTTCTTATGTTTACTCCAACATCTTATCAGCTGTCCTCCTGGATGCCTCTGGGGCTTCTCTTTCTGCCTCCAAAGATTCAGGCTTCAGGACAGAAAGCACGGTATTGAAGCTCATATGTATACTTAACAAGATTTTCATGTTCAATTGGCAATACCATCTGACTGACAGCAGTAGCAGTCCCTCCCTGCTGTAGTACAGTCTCAACCCATGAGCAACACCTGTACTCATGTTCTGCAATGCTGCCCTCTTAATAGGACTCTTGTAGGTATAGAGCCCTGAGATGGCAGTTGTCTCTGCATGGCATCCCCCTGCACCTTCCCCCAGCTAGCCAGGGGTTTCCATGTGGCTATCAAGTACCACCCTGGAGTCCACTGTATGATCAAGATGCTCTTCAGTATGACAGAGAGAGGCCGAGTCTTTAAAAAGTAAGTATTCATTTATTTATACATACGTACACACACACGTCTGCACATGTGTATTTTGCAAGAGGAATTTTGGCAGGTTTTTGCCTTACTTATCATAGAATCATAGAATGTCCTGAGTTGGAAGGGACCCACAAGGATCATTGAGTCCAACTCCTGTCCCTGCATAGGACAACCTTAAGATTCACACCATGTGTCCTAAGGGACTTGTTACTTAAGAGATCTGTTCCCCTGCTCCACCCTCCACACATTCCCCTTAGGAGTCACAGTGAATCACTGATAGCTTGTATGCTTCAAGCTGTATCATATGATCATTGGGACAGGGTTTCTTGTACCTTGCCTATGTTTGAAGAGGAAGCAGCGAGCACCACTTGAAGTCTACATAATGACAGTAATAATAATTTCCAGCAGACAGATTATCTCTTTCTGGCTGGCTATGGTCTGACTCTTCACCCAATCTAACTGGCAGCCCTGATATTTCCGCTGAGCCTGGCACAGAGTTAGGATGCTTGGTAGTGTTCTAGATGCCAATTTAGCAATTTATTCCTTAAAGGAGCCTGATTTTGTTGCATGTGAAAATATATGCTTGTCTATTAAAGGAAACACAAGTAGAATAAAAGAGGAAATATTAAAACCCAGCATGATGCAGTGAGATATGGTGTTTCTTAAACAGTAGCAGTAATCTTAATAAAATGCAGATGCAATCACGTTGAGGGAACAGTGTGGTAATAAAAAGTGAAGAAAGGAGCAAGGTGCCTAAAAAGAAGGGGGAGCCCTTGGATGGAAGAATGTCTTTGAATTTAGCAAAGGCATAGTGTGGCGCCTGTTACAATTGCACAGCTTTGCTTTCAAATCACAAAGTCAGTGGGTGGGCTGCTTTCATGCCTCGTGTTCCATGGAAGTCAGTAGAATTATACACATTCTAAATGTAGCTCTGCACAAACAATATAATGAACTATAGATTTCAATAAAGTTGGATGGACATTATTTAAAAAAAACCACACACACACACAAAAAGAAACAAACAAAAAAACCCCACAAAAATAAACAAACAAAAAAACCCCAACAAAACAAAACACAAACCACCACCACCAAAACACATTTCTTTAAACGTATTTGAAATACATGGCCCTTTTTGGTTCATTTTCCAAGAATATTAATATTGATCGTAAATTGGTCATAGAATAGTTTGCATTGGAACATGGAAAACAAAGACTTAAGAAATGTTTAGTGCTTAATGTTTTGTAGTTTTCCTGGAAATGTATTTGGTTTCTGTCTTATGGTGCAGCAAAAAGTCAGTCTTGCTACTGGGGAGCTGAAATACCATGACACACAAGAAACCTGTTCCCACACACCACCAGCCTTTTACTCTCTCTTTGTACATTATCTAACACAATGAGAAATCTGCTACATGACATAAGGGTTGTGTCTGTTACAGATAATAATAATGAGAGTAAAACAGGAAGATGTATTCTTTAAACGTAAGGCATTTAATGAATAATGCAATTATCAGGCACAATCGACATTGGTTCACAATGGGAAAGTCCTGTTTAACTAATTTGATATCCTTCTATAATAAGGTCACCCACCGAGCGGATGCAGTTTTTCTGAATTTTAGTAAGGCTTTTGATACTATCCCTCATAGCATCTTTCTGGACAAGCTGTCCAGCTGTGAGATGAGTAGGTTCACAGTGCACTGGATGAAAAAACGGCTGAAGAGGGCTCAATGGGTTGTAGTGCACGAGGCTACATCTGACTGGTGACCGATCACCAGCTGTGTTCCTCAGGGCTCAATTCTAGGGCCAATTCTGCTTAATATATTTATCAATGATCTGGATGCAGAAGTTGAATACACTGTTAGCAAATTTGCTGATGATACCGAACTGAGAGGTGCTGTTGACTCTCTTGAGGGACAAGATGCCTTGCAGAGGGATCTAGATAGATTTTTGTCAATGATTATTGGGATGAAACTTAGCAAGTCAAAATGCCAAGTTCTACACGTAAGACAGAGTAACACCAGTCACAAGTATAAATTTGGAGAGGAGTGGCAGGAGAGCAGCCCTGCAGGAAGGGATCTGCAGGTGCTGGTTGATAGTAGGCTCCATATGAGTCAGCAAGGTGCCCTGGCAGCCAAGAAGGTAAATCACATCCTTGGGTGCATCAAACACAGCATATCCAGCCAGTCAAAAGAGGTGATTGTCCCACTGTATTTAGCATTGGTGCCACCTCACCTTGAGTACTGTGTGCAGTTCTGGGCCCAATTTTAGAAGGATGTGAAAGTCCTTGAAATCGTCCAGAGGAGGTAATGAAGCTGGTGGAAGGGCCAGAAGACATGTTCTGTGAGGAGCTGCTGAGAAAAAGGGCTGAGGGGCCACCTCATTGCTCTCTGCAGCTTCCTGAGGAGGGAAAGTGGAAAAGGAGGTGCTGAGCTCTTCCCCCTGGTATCCAGTAGTAGGACACATGGGAATGGTTCAAAGCTGTGCCAGAAGAGGTTCAGGCTGGACATTAGGAAGCCTTTCCTTACTGAAAGGGTGGTCAAACATTGGAACAGGCTTCCTAGAGAGGTGGTCAATGCTCCATTACTGTCAGTAGTTTGGACAATGCCCTTAATAACACGCTTTAACTTTTGGTCAGCCCTGAATTGGTCAGGCAGTTGGATTAGATGATAGTTGCAGGTCCCTTCCAACTGAAATAGCACTATAAACAATATTCAAAAACAGTGCTGGTCAATAACTGAAATAAGCGTGCAATATAGAATAATCCCCAAAAGTGTAAGAATCATTTGACAGCAGTGAGAAATGGAGGGACAGTATTTTGCACAGCATTTTACAGGTGAAAGCATGTCATTATTGCAAGAAAAAAGGAAGAGATGGAGATGTATTTCTTTATGTGTATCCTGTATCATGAATTACCACCAAAGTAAAAAATCCTGATAGCGCTCTCAAAGCTTAATCTCATAATCAGTTAGGATATTCTCCAAACATGTATGTGCTTTTCTATTTTTTAAGTTGATTTTCTACTCTGACTATATATCTTTACAGTACTCCATTTTTTAAATGCTTTCTGGTCTAATGGAGTTTTAGCAGCCCATTCGCTATCTAGAGTTAACATACTTAGGCTTCAGGGTTGTCCAAAATTAGATCTTGGTTGTTCTGCTCAGGTCCTCGGTATTGTATTTTTGGTTTCTAAACATTTCTAAAGATCAACAGTGGTGGAATCTTGACACTTGGCAGTGCATCTTCCTCACTTGTTAGCGAAGATAATGAACAGGTATTTGTGAAATAGTTATGGTATTAGAGGAATACATAAATTATATATAAATAGATAAATAGCAGAGGTTTCCATTCCAAGATACCCTGTGACACTTGAGAGTTTGTTGAGGAGCACTTCCTGAAGTTCACCAGGAAGAAGAACGAAGTTCTGCACCCAGAAAGAAGTAAATCCACACATCAGCAAAGACTATGAAACACTGGGGTGAGAGACAATTGATGGAAAGAAGTTGCGGTCATGGCTGACACCAGCTGAGTACAAGCCAACAGCGTGTTCTGACTGTGGACAAGGCAGTGTCCTGGGCAACATCAGAAGCAGCAGGGCCAGCATATCAGGGGAGGGCAGCACCTGCCTCTGCTCAGCAATTACATGGCTGCACCTGGAATAGTGTCCAGTGTTAGATGCCCACTTTCAAAAGGCACTCTGAGAATCATAGAATAGTTTGGGTTGGAAGGGGTCTTCAAAGCTCATCTAGTCCAAACCCTTGCCACAAGCAGAGACATCTTCAACTAGATCAGGTTGCTCAAAGCCCCACCCAGCCTGGCCTTGAATACCTCCAGGGCTGGAGCATCTACCACCTCTCTGGGCAACCTGTGCCCATGTTTTAACACCGTCATTGTAAAAAACTTCTTCCTCATGTCTAGTCTGAATCTCCCCTCCTTTAGTTTAGAACCATTACCCATTGCCCTATCACAACAGGCCCTGCTAAAAAGTCTGTCACCATCTTTCCTATAGGCCCCTTTCAAGTACTGAAACTGAAAAGTGTCTAGCAAAGAGCTCTCAAGGTGGTCAGGGGTGAGTGCACCTAACAGAAGTGAAGGTTAGCAGAGCCACTTTTCTTTAGCGTGGTGAAAAGAAGGCTTACGGGTGGTTAATAGCAGTCTGTGACTTCTTTAAAGGCAGTTACAAAGATGACAGAGCCAAACTCATTTTGATAGTGGCAGAAAATATAGCAAGAAGCAAAAAAATACTAATTCTGGCTTGGGAGGTTCAAAACAGACATTAGAAAAATCCTCTTCACTGTAGGGTGGTGCTGCCATTTAACAGCTTACCCCAGGACCCTCCATCCTTAGCGACTTACGAGATTTGCTTAGACAAAGCCATGGATGACCCCATCTAGTGCTGGCAATAATCCTGCTTGGAGGAGGGGTTGAGATTAGCTGACCTCTGGAGGTCCCTTCCAGCCAACACTATCATTCTATCATTCTAGTATCTTTTGGGTTTGGTTTGGGGTTTTCTGTTTGTTTTTTAATCCTCTGGGCTCCTCTGGCTGACTTTAGGCCCTAATGAGTCCTCTTCTACACTCTGTTCTTAAAATGTTATGGCTTCACATTTCTGTGGTACTTTTGAGCTCTCTGGAAAACTGACCACAGAAGGAAATAAAATGTTTCCCTGCTCGTTGACTCATCCTGTGTCTGTAAGAATTTCTCACAAATATCAAATGGACATGAATACAAACCAGAAGACCTGAATGGCAAGCCTGCATAGACACTGTCTTCAGTTGTGCAGGGTTTTACGTATTCTTTATCAGCAACCAAAAATATCAAGTAATGTTTTTTATTTTATTCTGGAAGAGGGGCAGAAAGAAGAGAAAAAGGGTTGCAATGCAAACCGAACTTTCAAATGTCTTCCAAAGCTATAAAATTTAACACCGATATATGATATAATAAAGAAACAGTCATATGATTTATGTATTTATCGACCCTTATTTATAAAAGATCTGAATCAGATTCTGGAGGCTGTTCTGAGGAGCCCCATACCCCTGATGCCCCAGAGGAAGCCAGGAAAATTGAGGAGTTTGCCTTGGTTGATGAGGGCTGGGTTAGGGTCCAGATGGAATGCACCCATCGGTGCTGAGGGATCTGGCTGAAGTCATTACTGGACCACTCTCCATCATCTTTGCCAAATCTTGGGAAACGGGAGAAGTGCCTGAGGACTGGGGGAAAGCAAATGTCACTCCAGTCTTCAAAAAGGGTGAGAAGGAGGACCCAGGTAAGTATAGATCAGTCAGCCTCACCTGTGTCCCTGGGAAAGTGATGGAACAACTTATCCTTGGTGCCATCTCAAGGCATGTCAAGGATAAAAGAGTTATTAGGGGCAGTCAACATGGCTTCACCAAGGGGAAGTCATGCTAACCACCCTCATAGCCTTTTATGAGGACATAACGAGGTGGATAGATGATGGCAAAGCAGTGGATGTGGTCTATCTTGACTTCAGTAAAGCATTTGACACAGCCTCCCACAGCATCCTCACAGCTAAACTGAGGAAGTGTGGTCTGGACAATCGGGTAGTGAGGTGGACTGCGAACTGGCTGAAGGAAAGAAGCCAGAGAGTTGTGGTCAATGGGCCAGAGTCCAGTTGGAGGTCTGTGTCTAGTGGAGTGCCTCAAGGGTCGGTACTGGGACCACTACTATTTAATATATTCATGAGTGTCTTGGATGAGGGAATTGAGCGTACTATTAGCAAGTTTGCTGATGACATCAAACTGGGAGGAGTGGCTGACACGCCAGAAGGCTGTGCTGCCATCCAGAGAGACCTGGACAGGCTGCAGAGTTGGGCAGGAAAAAAATTAAGGAAATATATAAAGGGCAAGTGTTGCATCTGGGAAAGAACAACCCCAGGTTCCAGTGTAAATTGGGGAATGACCTGTTAGAGAGCAGTGTAGGGGAATGGGACCCAAGGGTCCTGGTGAATAGCAGGATGACCATGAGCCAGCACTGGGCCCTGGTGGCCAAGAAAGTCAATGGCATCCTGGGGTGTATTAGAAGGGGTGGTTAGTAGGTCGAGAAAGGTTCTCCTTCCCCTCTACTCTGCCCTGGTGAGACCACATCTGGAATATTGTGTCCAGCTCTGGGCCCCTCAGTTCCAGAAGGACAGGGAACTGCTGGAGAGAGTCCAGCGCAGAGCAGCAAAGATGATTAAGGGAGTGCAGCATCTCCCTTATGAGGAAAGGCTGAGGGAGCTGGGTCTCTAGTTTGGAGAAGAGGAGACTGAGGGGTGACCTCATTAATGTTTATAAATATACAAACGGTGAGTGTCATGAGGATGGAGCCAGGCTCTTCTCAGTGACAACCAATGATGGGACAACGGCCAATGGGTACAAACTGGAACACAGGAGGTTCCACTTAAATATGAGAAGAAACTTCTTCACAGTGAGGGTGACAAAACACTGGAACAGGCTGCCCAGGGAGGTTGTGGAGTCTCCTTCACTGGAGACATTCAAAACTTGCCTGGACGCCTTCCTATGTAACCTCATCAAGTTGTTCCTGCTCCAGCAGGGGGATTGGACTAGGTGACCTTTTGAGGTCACTTCCAATCCCAAACATGCTGTGATTCTGTGATTGTGTGATATGAGTTTGACTTTCTAGGGGCACAAGAAATAGGTATCTTGGTGGAATCCTATCGTTGTCCCTATTTTAAATATACAGGTCATGATGTATTATAGTTTTAGAGGAAACTCAAGCACGTCTTCATTTTGCTTGTGTAAACGATACAAAATTAAGTTTTCCTCAAACATATCTATGTGTGCAATTCATGTTTTGCAGGATGTGTATTACTGTTATTCTCTTGAAATATTCCTAGGTGGAAATTTAGCACTCCGAATAACACTGCTGTTTTCATTTATTATGAAGCAAGAGGCTTTTCTCAAAAAGAAACTTCCTTTTAAATCTAGATCCTTAATTTAATTGACCCCTAATAGAATTAACTTTTAATTACACTCCAGCCTCCTTAGCTTTGAGGACAGCACTACTACCACCTAGCTCCATAAAAAGGTGAACAACTCGAGAGACAAGAATTCTCTTCAGGAAACCAAGAGCCTTTATGTCCTTGTTTAATGTTCCTTCTTGGCCAACTGTATCATGTTTTAGTGAGGCTCTGTTCAATCTTCTTTTTTGCTCTTCTGATACTAACTTTGGTTTTGTTTCTTTGTTTTTTCCTTTTTAAATGAATAATGTGTTCAGGTATCTTCTTCATGTGCTCAACATTCATTTTTCACTCGGAATGATTCATTTTTTGCATCTTTCTCTGTCCAATGAGTAGCCTTTCAGAACAGCTTAATCTAATGTAGGTCAGCCAGGCTTCAGTTTCTCTCATGTTTTTCAGACTGGATATTATGGTCACATGTCTACAAACTAGAAGATTTACAAATAGGCTCCCTATGCCTTCAGGCTTCAATCCCATAAAGGTGACGTATTTTACCCCATTCCACCAAAACCAAGATGGTTAATGGAATTCAGCATGATGCAGGATCAGATATCCTTTTAAAATACCATTAACACTCAAATTTATGATGAGGATGAGGCTTTATAATTAGGGGAAAGGATGCATATATTCAACACATTAATTTTAGTTTCCCATCCCAAACTCTCTGCTTCATTCAGCACAGGGTGCAAGACAGAAAAAGCTATCAGGGTCATATTCTAATGCTCTGATTTTCTCTGATTTTCTCAAATTAGTAGTTATATTCACCTATGACACCTAGTATTCTAGCCATTCTTCTGATTCGTTTTTCTTCTCACCACTCAGACCTTTGCTTGTGTAAAAGCTAGGAAAACAGTGACAAGTAGCATTAAGAATAGACATGACTCCTTCCTTGCTCTGGACATGAGTTCATCACTGCTGGAAATTAAGCACTTTCTTTTTCCATTCATATATCTGTTTTCACTTTGTTTTCTCATGACAATGGTATTTCCAATTGTTCTCACATCTGAGTTTTAATACTGCAGGATATTATCTTAAAATGTAGGTACTAGACACAAGAAAATCTGCTCTATGACTACTTAGCCAGCTGAGATTATTAGTGATGTGAAGGAACAATCTCAAATCCTGTTGGCGTTTTGTATGCTGTTGAGCATAACTGTAGCAAGTCACATTGATCTACAAAATAAGAATTTGGATAATGCAAAAGAATAAGAATTTGGGTGATGTAAACTATCTTCTCTGATTGGGATCTGGCCTAGCGGAAGGAAATCAGATTTACATGTTAACATGAAGAACTTATACCTACATCTCTAGAAATCACTTCTCCAGCTGAAGTCTTTGGCAATGGCCAGGGAAACAAACTGTTTGTTGTTGGGGGTGGGAGGGTTTTAAAGAACAGATAGGGAAGATGGAAGGTGAAAAGGAGTGAATAGTTCTCTGGCAAAATTAACCCTTTGTCTATAACTGAAATCAGGCCATTTTTTTTTCTGGTGCACTCTATACTGCACTCACACCCTGAAATGGACAGAAGCGCACTATTTTGTTATCTCAAAAAAAAAAAATAAAGGTCTCATGATAGTCAACAATGACTGAGACACAATAAAATGCATTCAGTACATGGCAAATATTATCACTGTGTTATCAATCACTCATGAAAATACAGTAAAAAACCCACACATACCAAAATCAAACATTGACCTTATGATTACACATGGCTCTGAATCAAAATCATCAGTTTGAATGCTCCAGATCTTTGAGAAAGTTGAAGTTTGTGGTATCCTGCTGTCTCTATAAAGAGACTCAGCCAAAATTTTGGTTGCAGGCACTCTTGAACACTGTTTCAAATAAGTCTTTCAGGCATTTATTATATGACATAAAGAAAAAAAATACAATAAGAAAGTAATATTTTAGATTTCATTTAACTTTAACTCCATTGCCTCTTCTCAGAGGTTCCAAGCAGTTATAGGTAGACTTAGTGGAGCCTCTTTCACATGTCTAGAAGTTCTATTTCGGTGCTCAGATTTGTTTGATAATTGAGAATCCTTTTATCAGTGCTAATCTATATAAAGATGACGGAAAACTGGGTCACATATTTGATTACTCAAGGTGTCTGACTTTGAGACATCAGGTGAATGGCCAGACATAAAAATGCCCCTCTTATAATATTAGCACTTTCCCCCTCTTTTTAAAAACAAAATATTTCTATTTCTACCCTCTCTCCCTTCAGCCCACTGCTCCAAAGGAAAGTCAGTAAGACTCTCTGACTGCTTTTGCGAAGGATAAACATGACTTCTGAGTACTGTAAACACTGATAAAAGTTTTGTTGCCCCAGCTATGAGGAGCTTGGGGCAGGGTAGATTACGGCTGCTTTTACCAAAGGAAAAAGAGTGAAGGAAAAGTGTGGTGGTGCAACAGCATGCCAAGGAGAGCCCTGGAGAGTTGTATTTGCTGCCCATTTAGTACTTGGTGAGATGAGAGAGTTAGTGAAATCCCTGCTGCTCATAAGAGGGACTACTGCCATCCCACACGATGGCTGCTGCTACTTATGCTTAGCAGCATGTCTCTGGCAATAAAGGGTGACCATTCTGCCACTCCTTGAAACCTGTTACCGTAGAAATTGCTTACTTTGCCTAAAACATGACCTTCCTGGTATGCCAAAAGCTTACCAATACTGGATTTGCTGAAAGAATGCTCTAAAGGCACAGGCAAATATGTGCTCGTACGACCAGTGGGGCTCCCAACACATGCATTTCTCCACTTGTCTTTGTGCAGCTGGGTAGGTTTGGCAACATGATGATTTCCATCACCACTAGGTTTACCTTATTGGTAGCAAAAGTGCTTTGAACAAATCATTGTGCTTCTAAGCTGAAAGGCATTGAGTCAACCTCTTGGTCCTTTAGAGCTGTAGCTGGCGAAGGTTGTGCATGATATCCTGCAAGCCCTCTGTTGTGCTGAGTGCACTGACTAGCTGCACAATAATCTATGCAAATTATTAACTCAACAGTGACCATTTTCCCTCTAAAACCACTGTATGAGACCATAATTTCTCCTCTTTTGGCTTTTCTCATATTTACTGTAACATAATTTCATCTAGTAACTGTGTAACCCTTTGGCAAACCTCACTCTTCTGCTCATTCTGGATTGACATGCCCATTTGACTCACTGTTCATTTCTTAAATACATGTTTCAGAGTCTTTACCAGGTTTTGTTTGAAGATGGGGCTGCTTAAAAGACAGATGCAAGATCCAAGTCCTCTTATGTCTGTTACACTGCAAAAGATATACCATTTTCAAAGTCTCTTGAAAAGCAGCTAGTGTGTGCTGCTTCAGTTTCCAGCTTCGAGGTTAGAAAGATGGAGGTTCTTGCTGAATAGATCTCACTAAAATCACCAGCAGACTTCAGTTAAAAAAAAAATAAAAATAAAAAATTGAAAAACTCCGTTCTAGAGCCAGCAAAATGCAATGCAAATGTATAGATGTCTGAATTTGCTTATCTTGGCATCTCAACCTGCAAATCAAATTATCATACTGTGCTGTTTGGATCTCCAGTCTTCCAGATGACATCTTTGCCATGTGCTCGTGACATGCTCTAGTTCCATGATACCTGAGCAGCAGTCTGAATGCAATTCCCTAAACTGTCAACATTAACTGGAGGCCTATGTCCTGCCAGTGGAATGTCCTGGCTGTGTGTAGGATTATACCTGAGGGGGCTGTTAATTTGCCATTTAGTGAGGAAGGTGGCAACACGGTTTGGTTTGTTGGGTTTTGTTTTGTTTTGTTTTGTTTTTGTTTTTTTTCCATTTCTCCCCAGACAGCTGTGCTGCTTATAGATTTTTAAGCCACCAGTGTTGTTATGATCTGAGTAGCTGCCCAACACAAGCTCCAGTTTGCAGCATGCCACCATCATGGGCAGGTTACCAAACTCACAACTGATTAACTGAAAAGGGACTTTGACTATGTCGCCTTTTCCCTAAGCAGAGGAAGGGAAAAGAATAAATTAGCAGAACACTTCCTGGGCTTCTTGAGGGACTCCCTTGGCCAGCTAAGCCTGCTTCATAACTGCTCTTTCGCTTAATGAAAAGGTCTATTTGTTATCTTTTGCATTTGTTTTTTGGGTTCTTTTTTCAAGTTTAGGGAAATATGGACACTTTGAAAGGCAGTAGTCTCATAAAAGGCAAGCTGCCTGCATGTGAGCTAGTCCCCTAGGCTTCTTTTGCCAGTCAACAGAGAGGAAGACATTTCCTCTCTTCTGACAGCAAATACATATGGTAGATTAACTGAAGTGTGCTTATTTCTCTCCATTCAGTAGATAGAGGACTTCAGATATCTACACTGTAGATATATTAGGTGAGGTGAATCCTTCCTTCATGTCAAATTAATGCTTTGAGATGATACAGTGTTATTTTTCAAGACAAACTTCATATTAATAATTACATTACTATAAGGTTCAATCACTTCCAGCCACATTCTTAAATTCTTTCTGCCCCCTTTTTTATATTTCATATTGAAGGTACTTTTAAAGATCTGTCAGTCTCTTGGGGAAACGCGTATCTTGTTGATGATGGACCAGTAAATGTATATTCCATATTGGCAACACTAGGAGTCCATGAGCTTTGTGCTGTGAAGTAAAGCTATCACAGCATTCACCCTGTGGCAATTTAAAATGATTACCTGTAGGCTGAAAATTATTGTGTCATTATTCCCTTGAAATAGAATGAACTCTTCTTAAAATCACAGGTAATCTGTTTTTAAGGATCTGCAAGCAACAAAGAGCTGATAAAATGAAATTTCCTCCCCACTTCCCCAGAATCACCTTTGTTAAACCTTTGGATCTCTGCTACTTTCCTGATTATGTGGTTTATTTAAAAATGCCCTACTGTGTTATCTGTTTGTTCAGGTATCAATAGGTGTGCTTAGAGCATCCTTGGGGTTTAAATAGGTCTGAATAATGGAGAGATCAGTCTGATGTAAAAGCAAAAGGAACTTACATTTGTGGTGGTAGCAGTAATGATGGTACAACATCACACAATGGCTTCTGGAAGCAGACAAATGTCAAAACAGCATGAAAAACTCCTCTTGCACACTGTTAATTCTCACTCAGAATTCTCGCAGAATAACATACAGTCATTTTGATTAATTCAAAGCTAATATCCATGTCACTCCTTTCACAAAGACGGCTAGTTTCAGACAGGAACTAATTACACTGTCTTGTTTAAAAATAGAGAAATCATCTTTTGTTTTAGCAGACTTCCTCCACGGTATTTTGCTGTTCTTGCCTGAAAACATGCTGTGTATAAAACGGTTGCGTGAAAGGGTTAGCAATACAAAGCACAGTAGTGGACATTGTTGAAGATATAACAGCACATTTAGTTGCCTAAGAGAAGGGTGTGGATGACGATATTTGGAGAGCTAGCACACCTCAGTGGAAACTGTATGTACTACAATGAACAACATTTTCAAATTAAATAAATTTGTTCCCAGTCTTGCCTTAAGTAGTCTTGCATTTTGCCTAGCTTGTAAGGTATTGTATTTGTTCTGCTTTGGTTTTGTTGTTTTTAAGCTCCCGTGGTTTCCATAATCCTCTGTTTTCATAATAAGTGGAATTTGGGAAAAGATTTCTTTTTACTTGAATAAGAAGAGTCTCTTTAGGATGATAATATCAAAGGCAATAGCACTTGTCTTTCTGCACAACCTTCACTTTACTCAATATTCTTTCAAAAGCAATCACTTGCCCCAGAATAGTGACAGTAGTTACTGATTTAATTTGCCAGATCTGCCCAGCCCCTATCACTCCAGATGAATTCAGTTGGAACTGTGGATGGCGACCATTCCTATGACTCAGGCCTTGAGGTTATTGGAAGTAGATAGTCTGCTTACACTACTACTAGTACGGATACTGTGCTTTGAAGAGTGCAGCCTCCGTGCTCTCCTCTCCTGGTTCCAGGAAAGATTTTTTTAATGAAACAGAGTTGAAAGGCGTACCCAAATAACCATGTGAACTAGGAGAAAATCTCATTCCTGTCAAAAAATACTGTTTCTAGAAAAGTATATTGAACAGGGTATTGGCTTTATGCTTTATCACCTTACACTGGGTTACAAAAAAAGGGGAAAGGGAGAGAAGCACATCTGGACTGTGTTATGGATAGACGCTGTAAAAATAATGATGATGATGAAGATAATAATAATAAATATAATAATAAATATAATAATAATAATTAAAAAAAATAATGGTCTGCAGTATAAATGGAGAATTACGTCTCCCTTCCAGTTTTTACAATGAGTGGGGCAAAGAATCCACAGGTAGAAAGATAATGCATTTTTTTCCTTAGAGGTTCATGCACACAATAATTATCTGGGTAGGGGCTTTGCTAGAAAACGTTTATCCTTTTATTTTTTTCATCTGACCACTTTACTCTCCTGTGTGTCTGGTTTTCACTTCAATTTCAGCCTTGGTTAAGAATACTAGGCTACTACCTTCTCACAGTAACACATTCTATGAAGTCCTGAACGGCTGTGGGTTTAGTTCACTTCCCAGTGAAATCTCACAGATGTCTCCAGCCTCCCCTTCCCAAAAATCCTACCATGTGAATTAGCCCAGTGTATACAGAGACTTAACGGATCTAATGGCTGAATTATTTGTCTCACCTTTAAAATTCTAATCTGCCAGGTAATGTGTAAAAACCAACTGGCAAGGCATTTGAGGGAATCTTGTACTGCTGCTCCTGGACTTGTTCTGGAGAAAAACAAGAGGCTGTGTGGCAGTGACATTGGAGTTCACACCTCATGGAGGTTCAGAAAAACCTTGTTTCCCAAGTTACCCACGTACTTTTGTAACTTCAAACGGTAGTTAGTCAATAAGGCACCACCACTGATGTGGGGATTTTTATTGTTGCTTTTTTCCTTTGTTTTAAAGAAACAGATTCATTATGTTATCCCTTTTCCTGACACCCTCCCTCTGAGGACAATGAGGCCAGTGACAGTAGGGAACACAAACAATGAGACTTGTAACAATACAGAATAATATGTGAAATACGGATAATCTGCAGCACAATATGTAGTATCATCATGTCAAATGCCTTTGCTTCCTCTAAAGTTTCAAAATCTTGTACTGAAAGAAGCAGTGTCCTTCTCTGGTTTTGATAGTACAAATCCATTATATTTTTCCTTTCAATTTCATCACTTTTAAGACAACTCCAAATTTGAAATCATTAATACATTGCAACAGATAAGGTATACTACGTCGTAAAAATGGCCACAGTAAGGCCAAATAAGCCTGCAGTTCCTTGTGCTTCTAAAAATGAGGCCCAAAAATGCAGATACCTTTGTCTGATAACACATTCTTCTTGGTTTTGAGACATCCACAAATACCCTCTTAGAGAAAAACTGAAGAACATGAATGGTATGAGTTTACCCAACATACTATATAAAATACACATGGATTTCACTACTGATTCCCAAAACTCAGAATAAAACACGGCCAGTTTCTTCCTGTCACTCAATTTTTCTCTTCAGTACAATGACTATTTGACTGTTTCACATAGTAATAATTATTGACAAAGAGACAAAGCATGGAGCAGTCAGATTTTGCCCCACTGTTAGTTCCCATAATTTGGAGCTGTGCTGTCTTTGAAATAGTAAAAGATATCCATAATAGATGTGATTTCTAAGATCTTCTGTAGGAGTTCTTTTCAAAAGCTGTATTGTTTCCATGGATGCCGCCGTATAATCTAATTATTCCTGATGGGTTGCCTATTGTACCACAGGATTCTTCAAAGGAAGGGAAAACAGCAAGGTAGATCGTTTGAGCAAAAATCTTTTATTTGTTTAGGACAATGTTTCACAAAAGCTCTATCTGGGAAGGAAAAGAAATCCCTTCTGAGCCTCCTTTCTTTCAGAACTCAAGTTGCTATAATCATATAAAGTCGCTCTGTGTACTATACGTTTTATCCTTTCCTTTCATTGGATGATAGAAGACATTTCAGTCCCATGTTGGGGTGGTTTTTTCCCCACCAAAAATTAAATAATTTATATTGTAAGATCTACTGTAGACAACCAGGGTAAAGCAACCCCAAGCAGTCAGAGAATACATGCCAGATCCAACACCTGCAGCTTGTCAAGGGAATTATTCGACTCAACTCAGTTGGAATCTTTTCATGATAAGATATACAGTGGTGCAAAGGAGTTGATATTTACATCCACCTCATTAAAGTGAATCAGGTTCCTATTATCATACAGTGCCAAGTTCCTAGACCATATGATGAATCTCATTTGGTCTGTGGTGTGTGCGACTGCACTGGTTTTGACCTTGGCCATTGTGCTAACCAGTCCCATTGTATGTGCTGTTTCTCAGGACACCTTTGCACCTGCATAACTAGGCTCCAGCCAGCTTTTCCCAGAGAAGAGGCTGAAACTGTACTTTATCATGTCAAATAACAATAACCTGAGCACATAAGCGTGCTCTCATCTTGCTGTGAACATGTTAATAAATGAAAGTTTCTCTTATATGCACTGTCTTCCAGGCTACCATATTGTAAGAAGAAGATGGTTGTGTGCGAAACCGACTAGATAGAAAACTCCTCAGGCATATGAACAGGGAAAAAGCTCAGAACTCTTTCCCACCATCATCCACTCCCATCTTAGAGCTATTGCCATGGTACTACAATTTTGTACATCTAGCTTATGTGCTTTGAGGTTTTGCCATCATTTTATTATACGTAAATACAAAAGATTTTCTACTATTTAAGTGGAGCCTTCATTTTGTATAGCCTACAAATAACCCAAAGCTATATGGATTTTCCTTTACATTGCCTTTCAACATCAATTACTGTTTACACAAATGACCTGTGTTGCTCCTATGTTATCATTATACCTATACGGGTCAATGGTTCTACCAAAGCACTACTCAACTTCCTTTCCGTATGTGACATCTATCTGCAACAGCTGATGATAGTTTGCATTGATAAACGGCATTAAGCCAGTGAACTCCTTTTTTTAGGTGAAGGTAGCTCAGCTCTGTTTCCTCCAGTGGTTACCTACAGAGAACTCAGACCTGTAGTTCTTAAAGCTGTTCAGGCTGCAGAAGCAGCTACAGCAGAGACAAGTCACAGCCTGTGGCGCTCCCTGGGTAAGGACACACTGAGCAACACAGAGCTGAACTCCTGGGGAGGGAGGGAAACAAGTTAGGAGTGGAACCAAAGCTGCATACATCTTGGAAGAAATAATGGAAATACTTGAAGCCTGTGGCCAGTGGAGCTGAAGGGAAAGCCAACTTTTTTGTTCTACCCAGCCCCAAGAGAAGGTTAAATTCTGTACCCCTGTGTAGCAGTTGCACATCCCCTGATGAAATCCAGGGCCTTCAATAAGACAGTTGATGGCTGTTTAGCAACTTTTGTGCCCCACTGTGCCTGTCCCCACGTATACACCTAGGATGGTGCTGACAGTCACATCCTCCCTCGCTGGGGGCAGGGTGACTTCACCTCCACCCAGCTACGGGGGGCAGGAGGGGTGGGACCCTCTGTCGATTGACAGGGTCCTCAACAAAGGAGGTGCCCAGAGTAGCTGAGAAGCTTCCAGACCATGCCATAGTGACCACAGCCAGATCTGCGGGGTCCCTGCTGAAGACCCCCTTTGAGTGGTCTTCTCGGAGCAATGGGTTCATGAACCTTAGCTCTCCCCTTAGACTTGGACGCCATTTAGGGACACTTCCCGGGATTGAGTGCACCTCACCTTGTTGTTTGGTGAGTGGTCATTTTCCTCTTCTAGATAAATCCTTGAGTGAGCCCTTGCCTAACCCAGGCAAGGGTTATTTCTTCTGGGTACCCTTCAGTGAAAGGCCTCTAGTTTTGTTTCTTGTGAGTCAATGTGTGCACACTGTGGATCCTCATTATACTTATGTTGTCATACCCCAATAATCTCCTCAACTGATATCCAAATCTGTGTTTTATCATTGTCAGAGTGCTAAACAATTTGTGTAAACCCTGTTTCTAGTCAGCTTATTTGCTATAATTTCCTGCTAGAATAAAGTCTGTTTTAGAACTTGTCGTCACCTAACTTGACTTTTGGGGTGCCTCCAGAACAACCCTCTTCCCTCCTTCTTGATCTTCCACTACTTGTTCATCTGAGATACAGCATTATACTACTTACATATGTCTACTCCAAGTCTGGATCCTCCCAAACAAACCAGATTCTTCATTCAAATTAGAGATAAAATGTTTGTTTTAAGTTAGGTGGTTGGATTTTACTTTGGTTAGGGTTTTACTAATTGTAGGGGTGGAAAAGTACTAATGCAGCGAAAAAATATTTCCGTTTGGCCTTGACAGCAGTGCAATCTGTGTGGCTGAGTGCCAGGGTCCACGTCCTTTGCAGGTTCTTTCTCACTTGTTCACCTCTCTTTCCTGTAGTTCTGCCAGTCTCATCTTGTGTGAAGCCACATGAAAAGGAAGAGACAATGCTCCTCCAGCAAGTAGTTATTATCATGGAGGGATTTGATGCAGATGCTGGAGAACCATGACAATAGGTGAATTTGTTTCCAAGGAAATGGGTTACCTTTTACAGCTAAGTCTTCCTTCAGTACATGGGTGTCTTATGTACGTACTGAAGAAATGCAGACTGAGGATAGCAAATATCTAGAACAACATAGCCATAAATCTGAATCCATTACAGTTAAAAACTTTTGAGCATTTTATTTAAATGTTATTCATCTGTATTGGACCATAACCTTTGGTTAGTAAAGCTGAGGTAATTGCAAAGTAGTAGTATGAAAAATATTGCATTATTAAATATTGTTTTCTGAGTACCAAGAAATTTTATGCACCTTTAAAGGCATGACAAAATTGTGACTTGATATCAAAGTCCAGAGTAACTGAAATCTGAAAAGCTTCATTTTAGCAGAAGTACTTAAAAGGAATTGCAGACATCCTCTCAAGGCATGGTTTGCTCCTGATATTCCAGAGAAGCAGGAGATGCAGGAGTAAAAAAAAGAAAAAAAAAAAAAATTCTCAGGCTGATGCTGTTGAATAAGCCATGAGATACCCAGAAAACATTAAATACTTTCACGGTATATATGCGTATTTTGGGGTGATACTGAATTTCAAGTTTTCCAAAAGGACCGTTTTCCTACAGCAGTATTTTCTTTAAAAACTAAAGCTTTTTTTAATCTTCTTTTTCCTCAGATGTGCATACTTGTACCTGACTGTGTTGAAGCAGCATAGTATGATTGGGGAAAGATGCTTCAAAATCCTATGTAAAGTCTGCTTAAAAATTTTTGAATGGCTTTGCCATAGCATGTGAAGCAAACAGAGGATAGCCATACTATCATATGGTATAAGCATTTTAAAAGGACAGCAGTGGAGTATCCTGCAGAAGATACTTGTGGATATTTGGACTGAGAGCAATAAAACGTTCTAAAATTTTCAATTTTATTAGGAATCTAAATATATTAGGATATGCTGATTTTTGTTTGTTTATTTCCATGTAAAAAGAAATGTTTTCAGTTGATGAATTGCTTTTATTCAATATAGCCTTAATTCCCACCCCTATTAAAGCTGAAAGAGTAAGATGATGGTCAGAATTTCCCTACCATCAACTGACGCAGAAAACAGGGTGCCTTGGTAAATGTGGTTTTTATCACATACTGTTTGTGTGGCCTGTGTCTTAATGACACAGAATCAGGGAGTTGCTTAGTTTGGAAGAAATCTGCCTCTCTAGGACTTGTGGTCCAACCCCTGTTCAAAGCAGGCTTAATGTCAAAGTTAAGCCAGGTTGCTCTGAGCTGTCTTTGTCCAGTTGAGTTTCATATACCTCCATGGCTGGCGAGCCTCTTTGAGCACCTGTACCGGTGTCTGACCCACTGTCACTGTGAATAATTTTTTCATTACACCTAACCTCAGTTTTCCCTGCTTCTGCTAGTATCTGTTGCCCTTCTTCTGGGCACTTCTGAGAATACTTTAGTTCAATCTTTACCTACTAGGTGTCTAGAGAGTGCAATTAGATATCCTGCTTGGCATTCTCTGGGTGGAACAAATACAGCCCTCTCAGCCTTTCTTCATACATCACGTACAACTGAATATTTTTATGAAAAAGAGGAAAAAATTATGACAGTTTGAAAATCACAGGAGGAAAAATGTGATGGGAAGACCGACTTGACATTGGCAGAAGACGATAAAAGGTGCTGATGGAATCCTAAGGCAGAAAAAAAGATGAGAAGAAAAGGAGGACATGAGGCATAAAATATAATATGCAGAAGATGTCTTAAAAGTTGAAATGTTGTAGATGTAGGAAATGGGCAGGAAATGGAGTGGCAGTACCTCTACCTTTGCAGAAGAGGGCAAAAGAGGTGTTCCCTCTGAAAAAGATGCTTCTGACTGTGAACTTAGAGCTGAATTTTGACAGAGAAGCTTATTCCTGCCTTCGAAAGAGGAAGATGAAGAAAGGGTTTTGAGGGAAATACCTTTTATGAAGTAAGCTGACACAACTAGTGCAAAAAACAAATGAGCTCTGGAGCCTGCAAACAAGAGAACTCCTTCACATTTCCTCTTTCACTTGGAAAGTCTACAGAGGCTTTCTCTCTTCCTACAACTCTGCCTCTCTCGAATCTCTGCCATACTCTAGAAACCGTCATGGCTACAGGAAAACAAGCATTAAGTATCAGACTCAGCACCTCTGTTCCAGGGTAAGAACAAGAAAGTTTTGGAGAACTATCATTTTCCCATGCCCCTCAGCTGGGGCTTACTAAATTTGTAAATAATACCAAATCAGGAGCAAATGTACTAGAAGACAGTGTTAGAATTAAAAGTGGTCTTGACATAATGGTTAGAGTCAGAAAATAGCAGCCTCCTAACTTTTTGAACCTTAAGACTATTCTTCCATTCTCCACCCCTTCACAAACTTTATGATAGCCTGACTCTATTGACTACTTCAACTGATCTTGATATATATGATAATGGAAGTACAATCAGATTTACAATTTCTGAATTTTACAGACTCCACTTTTCATTCTTTATCCATCCGAAAATTCATGTTTCTCATGAGAAAAGTAGTATTTAAAGCTGCAGAATACAGAAGCTGAGCTACAAAAGGTATTTTTGTAATCAGATAATATAAGATAGATTCTGTTGTACCTTTGCTAGAAGCACCATTCTTTACATACCTTTGAGAGGAAAGGAAATAGGGCTATCCTTGGTATTTGACCTTTAACAGTAGATTCAAGCCCATGCGTTCTTAGGTTTGCTGCATGCTGCTACTTCTATTCCTCAACAGTATATATAGGAATATCAAATACCCTCTGTCCTTAGATAACTGCCATGGAAAAAGCTGAGCTATGTTTTCAGCAGCAAAACAGACTCATCGCTGAGAGAACTCCCCACCTTTCCATTTGGCTGCTCTAGAGTTACTATTTGGAACAATATTCTTACTATACTATCCTGTTATTTTGTTTTTAACTTTCACTATTAACTCTGAATGTTTTAATTAGGCAAAATATATATGTTACTTTAACTTTCACTATTAACTCTGACTGTTTTAATTAGGCAAAATGTATATGGTCATGATAAAAATCAGTGTAGTTTTATAAAAGAGTTTTTTTATTTCTCACTTTGCTTTCTCATTTTTTTTCTCTGTTGTGGGTTTGATGGTTTTTTTCCATCCCTTCTCTACCTCCTTCATTCTTAGAACAAGTCATCCTTACTGTAGAGCTGTTATTGCTGTGATTTCCGAATAGTACTTTGATGTGTAAATGGTTGTCCCTACTGGTGCAGAAGAACAATAGTATTAACCATGAATGTATTCATAGTTGCCATAAAGTGGCCAAAATAATTATTAGCTAAGTTCTTAGTTGTTTCCATTAGTTTGGTGTGTTCAGCACTGTCTTAACCAGAAGATCAAAGAAATTTGTGTTAGTCTCTGTGTAAATATTTGATCGAAAGATTGTTATGGCCATCTCTGTTATTACTGCTGGATGAGTACTGAGAACAGTTTTTGTATATCAGGTACTGTCCAAATCTTTGACAGTGTTGACATACTTTGTAAATTCTTGCTAGTGCTATAGTTACTTTTACAGTCTGCATCAAAGCATAACATAATCCTTTAGGCTAAACGAAGCATATAAAAACCGTTTTTAAAAGTATATATTGTTCTGTGCCAAACCACTGATCACGTTTGGTGATGCAAATATATTTTCTTTGCTCATTATTGTTCTTCCTTCAGTGGAGACGATATTTGAAGCAGACTTCCTTCATACAGATGACTGGGATAAATAAACCAAATCTGATGACATGCAGCACTCAGTCAGCTGGTTGGACAAGGGATACATTCTTCCTTGTTGAGGGAGGGTGTGTTTGGTTATTTTTTTTAATCTACCATTTGGATTTCATTGCCTTCTGGGATTTGTACCCATCAGCTAAGGTACATAGCGGTGTTTTGCTGCCTTCTCTCTACAGCTGCTTTCAGATACTTATCTGGATTTTAGGATTAATTTTAGCAAAATGCATGAGAAAAAAAAAATCGCAGGTTTAAAGAAGAGAAGAGCAAGTTAAGGAATACTTTGGTGGATTAAACATATTCAAGTTAGCAGAACCTGACGAAATTTACTCAAGTGCTTTGGAAACTAGCCAAAATAATTTCTGAATCACCTTTAGAGATTTCCTAGAGGACTGGAGATGTATAACCACAGCATATGAATTGAAATATGGGAAATGGGGGTATCTGGGGAATTACTGAGCATGCATCCTTGTTAGGATAGTTGGGGGAAAAATGTGATTAGCTCTCAAACTGACAGAATCTGTCAGAGGATGGCCCCTGTTCAACCTTGCATCAAGTCTCAGATGGCAAAAGGGAAAGAATGCTTAAAATCAGCAGGGGAAGAACTGTGATTTTAGAGAAAGTGATGTGAATTCAGAAGTTATCTTAAATCAAGGTGAAATTCACTAAGAAGGACTGGGATGGAGGCACCAAATACATACATACAATACAATAAGCATGCGGCAGAAGAACACAAAGATTTGGAGATCACGGCTTCAATGCAAGCTGGCCACATGATTCATTCCCAAAACACCTGACCCTAAAGTATCGCTGTCAGTAGATCCATGTCAAGTAAGAAGGTGGTGATGATCATCATCTATTTGTTACTACTAAGTATGAAGCACTGTTCTTAGTACGGCACATTAGGTCCTTTGTGGGCAAACTACAGAAGATACCACAGCACAGCAAGAATGATAAACATAGAATCATTTAGGTTGGAAAAGACCTTTAAGATCTTAGTCAAGTCCAACCATAAACCTAACACTGCCAAGTCCCACTAAACCATGTCTCTAAGTGCTGCATCTACAAATCTTTCAAACACCTCCAAGGATGGTGGATCAATTACTTCCCTGGGCAGCCTGTTCCAGTGCTTGATAACCTTTTCAGAGAAGAAATTGAATTCTTTCATCATCATAATCCATGGGAAAAGGGTAGAAAATTGCTCTATGTATTCCTAGAAAAAGAACACAGGCAGAGGCTGTGCAAGTAACAGTGTGCAGATGTGACCATAGTGTGTGGCCGCAGTTTTCCATTTCACAAAATTTGGTGCAAACAATGATACTTTTTTTTTCCATTAGGGAAGAAATAGCAATCTTGCCTCCAATTAACAAGTCTTTTTTTAAACAGAATGAAAAAAATCCAAACTATCAAAAGAGTTACAGAGAGAAACACTCCAGAAACTTCCTTGTTACAATTTTTTTTTTAAACTGGAATGTAAGAAATGCTTAGTGGCATTATAGTGGTAACTCAAGAGAGGAGAATTATTCAGCTGGCCATGCTACAGAAAGTCCTGGTAGACTATGCCACTACAGAGGACACAAAAGGCCACAAGTTTGGAGTATGCTGCCTGTGTGTCAGATGAGATGCAGGCTTCCGGAATTGCACAACCTAGAACTGAGATCACAGCTCCAGAAATACTCATTCACAGCTTCTCCTTCAATTGGTTTCCTCAACTGTGTGTATTTAAAGGGTTGCTGAATAGATAGTTCAATAGCCTGTGTGAGTAATTCCAGAGAGCAAAAATATTGCTGTTGTCTTCCTGGACAAAAAGGGCTGTTAATTTAATGACAATTAATACATAGTTAAACTGTGGAACATTAGCTAAGAAAATTTCGTGAATATGGCCAAAAAATCCAGCACAGGGAACAAATTCTATTTTCTTTAACTATCAATTTAGTATTTTAGTTATTTTTAATTACTGCAGTGTTTGAACTGTCATTTTATTTGGACAAATTATGGAATCTCACCAGGTCACCAAAAATAATTCCATTCAAACCACCCAGCATTGCTCTGTTCTGGAATCAAGAGCTGGCCCACAGTCAGCCAGAGCCTCCCTCCACAGCCAGCCAACTAGATCATCTTCCAGAGCAGCTCATCTGGGCCAAGCAACCACAACCTGTTTCTCCAGCCAGCCAGAGATCCACAGCCCTGGCTGGACAGCTAGAGCTGCTCAACCTCAGCTGGCCAGCCAGAGACTCTCAAGCCTGGCCAGCCAGCCAGAACCCACTTCCCCAACCAGTCAGCCAGAGCCCACCTCCCCAGCTGGCCAGACAGAGCATCTTTCCTCATCCAACCAACCAGATCATCTTACCTGGTCAGCCAGCCAGAGCAGCTCACCCCAGCCAGCCAGCCAGAGCCCATTTCTTCACCCAGCCAGCCAAAGCCTCTTTCCTCAGCCAGCCAGACGGAGATTCTCAGCCCCAGCCAAACAGCCAGATCACCTTACCCATCCAGCCAAGCAGAGCCTCTCAAAACTGATCGACCAGGCAGAGCATCTGTCCCAGTCGACTAGCCAGGGCATCTCATACCAGCCAGTCAGCGACTCTCAACTCCAGCCAGCCAGCCAGCCAAAGCCTTCCAAGCCGGCCAGTCAGATGCTCTTGCCCCAGCTGGCCAGCCCGATTACCTTGCCTGGACACCCAGCCAGAGCAGCTCACCCTGGCCAGCCAGCTGGAACAGCAGCTCTGGCCAGCCAAAGCATCTTTCTCCAGTCAGCCAGCCAGAGCAGTGCTTTGGATAGCACGGGATTATTGTGGGAAACCATGTCACAAGCCCTACTAAAGTCTATGTAGACAACACTGTTTACTCTTACCTTCTCCAATGATTCATCTTATTTAGCACTGAAGCTAATGAGACTGGTCAAGCATCATTTAACCTTAATTAATTCATATTGACTATTCTTGCTCACCTTGTTCTCACTCATTTGGGCAGAAATGGCTTCCAAAATTTGCTTCATCATTTTCCCAGCAACTGAAGTGAGGCTGACATGTCTGTAGGACCTCAAGTTGTCCTTCTTCCATTTTTATCTGTAGGTGCAATACGTGCCATTCTCCTGCAATGTGGACTTCCCCCCACCTCTGGTACAAGGAGGAAGCCTGCTCTCCTGAGCCCCGGGTCTGTGCTCTGCTGTTGCCTTCCCATGCCCCTCAGGATCTTGAGCTAGCACCACATTGCGGTCTGTACAGCCATGGTTTCCATTAAGATCTCTGACCAGTTCTTTGACAAATTTTATTATCCCATATCACCCCACCACAAGCTTCTAGTACTTGTGCCGCAGGTACTTGGGTACCTTAGAGCTGCAAATGGCAAGCACTTGGCATTGCTATGGTATTTCTCTGAGGCTGCTGAGGCAGTATTTTCCAAAGTCTCTGCAATATTTCCCCTTCAGTTTTCTCGTGCCATTATTTTCATACTGCTGTTCTCATGTCCTTGCACCTGTAAACCCCAGCAGTGCTTTTATGGGAAGTTTTCATGGTGAGCAATAACTGTTTGGGGCGTGGGGAGACAGGACATGACAACAAAGATAAAACCTCCCCTTCACTACCTTATTTTGTGCATCTGAGTTTATATCAGAATACATTGTACATTGTACAACAGAGTATTTAAGATACTTAGCTATTATTTAATAATTTATTTTTTCATTATTTTATCACTATTTAATTCTTAAATTCATTAGGAATCACTACGTAAATTATAATTTAATTCATTATAAATCATTACTTTTAAAATTTAATTTTATTATTATGATTATTTAATTTGTATTTTCCAATACTGTACATTATTGAAGATAACAACCAATGTACAGTATTTGCACCTGGTCACCACATTCCTCCACCACTCGTAGTGTCATAAAAAACCAAAAGGGAGATTAAATGGGACCTTATGAAAAGGGTACAGTACAGAAAGGGTACAGTACAGCTGCATCATCCTGCCAGACCCCATGTGAGGGGGTCTCCAGCACCCCGAGGTCTGAAATGTGCAGCAGGTCACCATGGCATCATGCTGCCTCCAGAGTCCTGCACAGATGGAGGCAGTAGCTAGGCCCTGTTAAATTCACTCTTTGATCTCCTGCATTTCACATGTTCCTTGGATAATCACTTCTTCTGTTTATCCACTCAGTTTAATTCCCATGCAGATGAAACTCTGTATTAGTCTATGTTGTCCTCAATTTCTGTATCTCTTCTTTGCTCTTTGAACTACCATGTCATACGCACATTACAATATAGATTGGTAAACAGGATCCTTGTTGTCAAATAGAGATAAATCATTCTAGTAACTAACGCCTACCTTTTTCAAGGTCATTAACTCTTTAGGGTATCTCAGTTTTCCAGTCCCTTACTCGAAACTCCTTTAGGTATTCCAATTTGTAACTCCCCTTGGCAAATCAGGCTATTTTGGTTTTTTTAACTGTCCACAAAAACTAGAAATGTCATTTTTGCAGCATCTTGACCCTGTAGTAACCAAAGTTTGCAGCTGCCCAGTTGACAAGCATCAGAACTTGAAAACTTTGCAACCAGCAAAGGCATACTTATGAGCTTTGATTTGCTTCTCTGCTGGCTGAGGCAGCCCACTGAGCTGCTCTGCCCTGCTCAGGGTGACCTCTACTCTCTTACAGAATTGTGCTTCTCAGTTGCCAGCCTCCAGTCTCTATCCTTGACCCTGATCCTACCTCCTCCTTGTTCAGCCTCTGCCACCCATTTCTCACTCTGATTCTGCTGCCGTCCTCAGGCTACTCATCCCTTCTTCCTGCCTCCTGAAGTCCCAGGCACAGCTCCTGCTCCTGGCCAGCCTCAGAGGGGTGAAAGTAATGTCTTACCTTTCAGCTGCCTGGTTCCCTCAGGATTCTTTTGTCTCAGGTCTTTGGCTCTCTATATCTGGCCTTCTTGACATACGATCTTGGCTCACCTTCATTTCAGCATCTGGCTCCAGCCAGTTCTAACTTGGACTCAGCCATATGTGTGTGTCTCCCAGTCACAACCCACCTTGCAAGACTGGCCTCAAATCCCCTCTCAGTTTTGAACATCTAAGTCTGTAGCTCTTCCTGGTTCTAGCTTTGCGATAGAAAGAAGTGCTTCTGTATCACAGCAGAAGTGTCAAAACAGTGCCTAAATATATTATTTAGAACTGCTGTGTAGTGACTTACTAATTCAGAGACAACACTGTTTTATCAACCATATCTATGGCATGACTCTAAATGGCAAGGTCTAGTATGCTGGGTTATTACATTTTCCTGAATCGATTTATTGAATTTTTTTAGCAGAGGGCTGTGGCAATATCAAACAGGAAACCAACACAACCTTTCTACTTAGGATATTGCTACACATGCTTAAAAGACAAGATGTATGTATCTCATTATCCAAGAGCTTTCCCTTTTTGCAGTCATTCTAAATAACGGTCTTTCTTTCACAAAGGGCATTTGAACTGCTTAATATCTCTGTATCTAGAGAAGCAAAATTGCAAGACCTTAACAAAAGATAAAGGTGTGATAGATAGCCAAGAGAAAGCAATGCAGGGTGCAGTCTGAAAATAGGGTGCTATTGCAAGATGCTGAAGGTGTTTATACATCTGACACCTATTGAAGATGCCCCTCGAAATGGTAAAGAATCACTAGTGAAGTTCGACCTACGCAAATCACTGCTATGGGTGATAGGTATGTTGGTAAACATGTGTCCACAGCACACAGTTGCAGCCACAGCAAAAATTACCTAGTCTTCAGTTATGGGATGCTGTCACAGCTTTTCTCTGGCTTTGGGACCCATGGATCAGGGTGTAAGAGGAAAACCTTCCTTGTGTGCTGAGAATGTGCCAGTTGTTCTGTACTCAATATTGTGCTGTTGTACTGTCTTGTTGCAGGGAGAGTGGGAGTGAAAATAATAGAGACCTGATGTCCCTGGAAATCTTGTAAATCTGCATCCACTGGGATTGACCTTCCATGTGGAACGTAAGCAAAGCAATGTCATGAGGCTTCTTATTAGTCTTGTTTCAAATAGGCAAATGTCCATGTCCTCCAGGGGAGCGATCCACTGAGAAATAACATATTTCTTATGGCCTCTCAGGCACCATGCAGCAAACCTCTGTCATGCCCACCCCGAAGTCACTGGTAAGCTTCAATGTGTATGGTCAGAAGTTGTTTTGTCACTGCTGTGGGAGTTAATTGGCTTGATTCCTCACTGTACGCTTTCTTCTGTGCAAGCCAAGTGTAAAATATTCCTGGATGGGAGAGGGAGCAGTGAATAGCTATTTGCGTACATTTACATGCCCTGTGCCTGAGAGTGTCTTAAGTGTGGAGAACAAGGGCCGATAAGCCAGATCCTGTCCTCATGTTACACACTCAGCACTCCTACAGCAGCTGAATAATCCAGCTATCATGAAAATAGGATGAGGTGGGGATAGAAGAATAACAAGCTACATGAGGGTACTGCAGAACTCAGAGTAATTGGTGGTTGAAGGGAACTGTTACTAGTTTTACTGGGAGAAGTTTAGTTTGATCAATGTTACTGTCTTGGAGGGACAGATGTGATAAGGGGATCAGAAACATATCTTGGAAAAATATGCCTGCTTTCATCTTGTTTCTGATAAACATTGCCTCTTCTGGTTTTGTATATTAATATCATACCTGCTATATTGAAAGGTCATAAATTTCTTCACGTATATTGTTCCAGCATTGAAATATATCCATCTTGAAAATACTTCATCCAGGCTTCAGAATTTGACCACGAAAAACATTTGGAGATACAACCTAACATGCACTACACAGATCAGAGCTAGTTTATTCAAAGACAGATGGAAGTAATTCATAAAAAAATAACAGAGTTCAGGAAGTATTCAGTTTGAAGATTACAGTTGCCCTGAAAAAGCAGAGAGCATACTGGATTAGACAGCAATTAAATGATTATTCTTTGACATTCTTTTAGCAGACAGAAGGTGGCAATTTCTTAGATATTTTTTGTGTTAGTTTGCTGATATTTTCCAAAATGCTTTCCTGATATGCTTTTGGTAAAATTTTTGTTTAAGAACATAAGGAGTTACCATATTGGATCAGATTTGTGATCCATCTGGTCTGGTAGCCTGTCTACAATCATAACTAGTACCAGACATGTCAGAAGAAGGTGCAAAAACCACACAGCTGACAGAGACCATTTCATGTCTTCCCTAACAGTCAGGGCACAGTAAACAGTCGTCTTAACCTTTACAATACTTTGTGTTAACTGTTAAAATTCTGGATATCTTTATTATCACTGCAAATGGTCAGCCCTTTCATGTACTGCTAAATCCTTCACCAGAATGGCTTCCACTGTTGTAAGTTTCACAGCCCAAAAACACTGGAAAAAATATTTTCTTTCTTAATATTACATTTGTGGCCTTCTATTTTCAGTAGCTGATGCTTATATCAGTCAACATCTCACTGCATCATTCAATGCCTTATAACACATGGACTCTTTATCTTCCATTTGTACTCCAGGCATTGCTTCATGTTCATTTCTTGCACTCATTCTCTTTTTACCTTTCTAGAGTAGAAGAGCCCAGTCCTTTCTGTCTGTTTTGGTATGAGACTCTTCCCTGTCTCTGATAATTATCATCCTGCTTTGAATTTACTCTAGCAGACTGCAGCTCGGGGAAAAGATGGAAAAGACAGGAGCAGAGGAGTCAGCTGAGAGTATGAGGCTTTGGTTTGCAGGAGGAGGTTGGGGGAGAGGAATGGGGCGTGAGTTCAACTCTGTCCTGCAGAAAGTGAAAGAAAGAAGTCATAGGTGAGCTGTAGAACAGTCTCCAAGAGGGACTACACAGGGTATCCTAACCTCTACCATTCTGTCATCTTATTTGACTGGAAGCACTGTGATACCGACTCAAATGATTTCAGGAACGCAGAACTTTTCTACTAGTACTGACCAATGACTGAGAGGAAAATATGGACATCATCCCAATAACAACAGAGCCTGAAAACCACAAGCTTGTATTTGAGGCCATTCAGAATGAGCAAAGTCTGAACCTGATTCTTGACTGTACTTAGCGATGTGTGTATCTTGAGCTACTTTCTGACCAGAAGAGATTAATTTTTGGATTCAGAACTCCAAAATAAATCCTGTCATTGAGAGCAAGAAACCAAATCTCCAGATTTTACCAACTTCATTGTATTTTTGCCAGCTGAGACAAATCTTACAAGAATCACTTCCAGGCTGCTGTCATCACCACTGCTCAGCACTCAAGTACTGAAAGTAACTTTAAACAATGTCAGGACTGTGAGCAAAAGAGGCACCATTGTGAAATCTGTTCCGGAGGCCAATTTGCATCTCACTATTTCTTCTTAAACTGAAGAATAGAGATTACATTTTTAAAGACTCAATGTTCCCCCATGGGACTGATTTTTTGGCAGGGAGATGTAGGAAATGTTTGCCACTTTTGTTTTCATAAAAAGTTTTCACAAGTGTAACCAAATGATTGTGGTAACATCAGATAAACAAACGAATTGCAAGGCACAGAAGAGAAAGAATTCCATTTTTATGAGTATTTAGTCCTTCAGGAGTAAAAATGACACAGGTAAATTAAGATCCACAAAATATTCATTCAGTCAGTCATTCAGGGGAAGGACTGTACAATAAGTAATGGATACTGAAGAGCAGAAAGACTGAGGAAGGATACCTATTGAATTTGTTATTTTCACAGTACAATTCTAAATTGTCATTATTTTTAGTTATTGGTCTTAATGTATGCTAGTTAATTACAATACGACATAGGGAAAGATACAGAAGATCTACTTCAATTAGTGCATATTAACAGTACAGCTGGTATGTCCACGTTCAGGTTTTATCATTACACTATGTTAAAAAATCCAGCTTAAATCTCCCTTAGTTGTCAGGAGGCTACTGAGATGTAGAGTTCAGCAGGATCCAGGAAGGTTATTAACACTGATACAGATAAAATCCATCACAAGGGCTTGTAGTATGTCTAGACAGTTGGGTTATAAAACATGTCAAACCTAAGGATTTCGATACTTTTTGAAAAAGACATGTTTGCTTCTGAAACAAAATCAAAAGCTGAATACAAATTCAGTTTGCTTTTACTCTGTTGCAAAAATATTTCAATTGAATAACACTGAAAATCTCGTCTTTATTGATTCCGTATTTTCCTTCTATTTACTTCTATACTATAGATTCCAGATGCAAGTTGAAATATTTTTTTTAATATAACAAATAGTGTGCTTGCAATTGATTATTTACTGTTGTAAAATCAGAAATGAAGGTCATTTTTGTTATTGTTTTAATAACTGATGACTTGTTTTGCCACTGCTCACTGATTGGTCTAATAATTTATCTGCAATTTAGTTAGCACACTAATGTAAAGCTCCTTAGAATAAAAGTGTGGAGCAACAACATTGAAATAATGTAAAATCTAATGTGCTGGAGGACTACAATCAATACTAGATGTCTGTGTCTGTTGGTATGAGAAAGTAAGAGAAAAAGAGTGGGAACTTGTGTGTGTTTGTGAGAGAGAATGATGCCTGAAACACCGCACACACACTATACATATTTACATTTCTCATAGGAGAGTTTAATCCAAAAAACCATCTACAAGATTCCAAAGACAGGTTAGGAAATATCAGAATCAAAGCTACTACTGAAACCTTAATTTGGCACCTCAGTACTAGGAAAGTTGCACAATACTTATTTATGCAATCACTTGTTTGCTTGTTTTAATACTCCGCCTTGTTCAGTTCACAGACTACTGGAACCCGCAAAATTCACATTTATTTGAGATTTTTCTTCTTCTTGTTACGTATACAATACAAGACATTAATTACAGACCCTTTTCAAACTCTCTCGTAGAACACAAAGATATTTTAATTTATGTCTTAATTTCTCAGTGTACTATTCCTTCCATCTGTTAGTGTTCACAATGATTTTGAATCTATTTTTATAATAACTCCCTGAACTGACAGGCAGAGGCAGCTTATGTCCATTTTGCAGGTGGTGAACTGAGTCACTGGGAGTTGAAAGTTTCCACCAATTTTGGGTGCCCACGAGACTTTATTTTGTGGAGTATTTAACATTAGGTAACACATGTACCTAAGTTTCAGCTTTCACATACTTTATTTGTACCACTAGGTGCTTTTTGTTTTTGCAGGTTACATTTCAAGGTGTCAAACAGACAGACAAGAAACAGGAAAAAAAAACATCTAATGTGAAAAACAGAGAATACTATGCAAAAATGAATTTTCTTGTTCAAAATAGTTTCCTACTCTTGCTCTGAACTTCCCCATATGAAAATATTTCCATTCAAATGCCCAGGAACAAACTCATGTAACAGGACGTGCTGGACAACTTGAATAATACAGAGGGTTTCCTGCCCTTGCCGTAACATACTTTCATTAATATCAGTATTCAGGACAGGTTGCTGCAGTCAGAGGATGTTGCTGCAGTGTCAGGGATTTTGTTAGGTGGAAGGTACTGAACACAAAAGGTTAATTTTACTAATTAGTAGATGATAGATTAGGACCGCGAATAGCTGCAGAGAACATCAATATGAACATTGAAGAATGTCCCCAGGGCCATTTAATCTAATTCAAGAGTCAGAGTAATAGCTGAAGTAAAGGAAAGCCTGGCACCAAAATGAAGCAAAAGTCAATGAAGCAGAGACAGTGGAGCTAAGGTCTGATGGGTTGTTTTGGTCCAGAGATTTAGAGTGATTGAACCATAGACAGCCACAGATAATGGACTAGGGGATTTTAAAACATTAAACAAAAATATACCACAACACAAATCTATGAGGAAATGCCACTAGATTTTGATGAAAAGCTCTTGCATAATTAGGTTATGTAGCATGTTGTATAGATTGTCTCTGGAGCACCATCCTGTCTGCCGTCAATCTGTGTTTTGTTCTATACTGATGGAGTCTAGTTGGATTTTGGTTTCATCAATCCAGTTGGTATTGTGCCTTAATTTTGGCTTTCCTGCCATTGATCTTATTGCCTTTGCATCACATAGAACATCTTTTTTTCAGGTTGAAGCCCAATGGTATAACAGTTAAAGTGCCACTGCAGGGACTTTTATGCCTGGTAGAACGTCAGATTTGTCACTGCAGACAGAAGATCAAAAATACCCTCAACTGAGTTACTATTTTGGGGGGGTTGTCTCTACTTAAATGAATTAATACTAATATAAATATTTTAAAATACAAATTAAAATAATTTGTTGTAAAGAGAGGGAAATTAAACTTTTTATTTTACAAAATTCTTTAATTGGTTTTTATGTACATGACACTGTTGTTCAGGAAAATGTTACTTTTCTTTTTCAAGAGATTAATATTTTTCAATGTTGGCTATTTTTATAGGTTCCAGGTGTGAGGCTATAATTTTAATAAGCATCTTTTTCTGTGCCCTTATGTCTCTCTTCCAGTTTAATGTCTTTTCTTTCCCCCTATTATTTTTCATATTTTTCTATTGTCTTTGTACTTGTTGGGTTTTGGGCACAATTATTAATTCTGATTAACTCCGATAAATTGGGGGCAATATTCCATGTTTTTTAAGCAAGCTGGATTAGAATTTACTCCCATAGAAACTAATGACAAAAATCTCAAACATTGTTGAGGGTAATGCGTGAGCTACAGAAAAAAACCACCACTTCCAACAACAACAACAACAAAAGAGAATTCTAAAGAAATGGTCTATATTTGTATGTACTTTAGAACTAAAACAGTTTTCCAAGTGCTTGCAAAGTCTTGTCTATTTGCCAGTCAGTAACTGCTCATCTTTATCTTCCATAATTCCTATCTTCCTCTGTTCCATAATGAATCCATCTAGAGATGTTTTTTATCAAACCTATGCCTATGAAAAGACATATATGTTCTGACACAGATTTTGATGTTACTGCAATAAAGATGAATGACTAATAATGGACTTCTGTATTGCCATTTTCAACTGAAAGTACCTGCCAGAGCAATATGAAACATTGGTCATGAACTGGAGAAATAAAACTTCTGAGGAACAAATGTTCCAGTTGTTATGCACATCTGATTAAAAAAAAAAAATCCATATGTTCAGTATTTTTTAAACTGGTGAATTAAATCTAATGCAAACTTCTTAGATAATCCAAGTACAGGTATGCATACATGTACATATACACTCATACATATACATACATAATTAATACATACAGAAATTCAGGGAGGGGAATAATTGCAGAGTTAAAGGTTTGAGAATATAACTGAATGCTTGGTAATACAACTCTCATCTAGCAATTATATATTTGTGTGGTGATCTACTACCTACAGTATCTGAGATTAAGTTTGCATGCAAGATCAATGCATAAACTGAGTACACAGGTAAATTGCCATTTTTCCAGGCAAAGTGAGATGGCTTAATTTTTAATGAAATGACAAGTACACCACCATTACTATAAATAAGATCTGCTACCAGCATTAAATGTCATCCTTGCTCTTCTTTGTTTGTATGCCATTTAAAAAAAAATGGATGAAAGACGCTCACTCTTCTATGATTTGTTGGAAGGAATGAAGTAAATCCTACTATTAAAGCATGATGCACAGTCACGATACATAAAACCTTGCCTTGGTGAGGGCCATTTTGAGTTTTGACAATAATTTCCACAAAGCAGGGACCCCCCCCTCTAAAAACATAGAAAGATTCTTCTGATTGATTTTCACAATCACAGTCCTCCTTTTCTGCACCAGCTTTCACACTCCTTTTTTCATTCTGAAAATATGTCTTTTTCACTGCCATTTCAATAAGCACTAGAATCAACTCTGAGAGAAAAGTGGCAGTGAAAGGTACTGTGTGTGCTGCTACCTGTAGTAAACAGATTCCCAGATCCTCCAGCTACAGCACAACACACAAGGAGATGCAATTACTGGGTTTGGTTTTGGTTTATTTTCAGTTACTTCCAGCAATGTTAGCCACCTCTAAGACAGGACTAGAACCACTGTTTCGTGACACTGTATCAGAAATGCCACTTCCTTTGTCCTCCTGAAGCCAGCATACATTAAATACTAATGTGACAGGACACTACAAGTGAACCAGTTCTTGAAGGTACCTTGTAACATGGACTTCTACCTTAAATACAGTTTCAGTTTGGTTTGGAGAAACCCTTTCTACATTTCTGGAGGGCCGTGCTATTTACTGGCTATTTTTCTGCCAAGTAACTGAACTCATATGTAAGTCAATAAATGATGGGCTTGCACTTCTAAAAACCTAGCGTTAGCTGTCCTGCTAGACACCACAGCAGTTCTGCCTTCTGTAAGATGGGAGCTGTGGGGAACTATCAGCGCTGGAACAACTCTCCCAAAAGCTAAATCAGGCTTCCCACACTTGTGTAAAGGCTTCGCTATTAACTTAGTTGTGTAAAGATGACATTTATTGGTAAGATTCTCCTTTTTCCTCACATATCAGTCAGTTATAAAGAAGTAGTCTTTAAAAGATGCTGATGAGCACCATTCCGTGTATGTTTTGCCTCTATTGTATGAGCAGCAAGCTAACACGTGCTGAGGGGATGCACACGCAGTCCCACCGCTCATGCTCCGACCCTGCTGGACCCAAAACGTGCGACCGGACCTCTCTGGCATTTCCCGCCGCACTTCGCTGAGCAGCAGCCCGTTTTCCAGGGAAACGCCGCGCTGCACACGGAACCCGAAGGAGCCGGCACTCGCTACCGCCTGCTCCCTTTCAGAGCAGGTCCCGGCACCCCGCGACGCCTCCCTTGCTGACAAACCACCGCAAGGCGCTGCCGCCGCCCGGAGGAAACCTGCGGTGAGCGCCGCCCGCTGCCGCGCACCCCGCCGCGCNGCGAGGGGGCGCCCTAGCCCCGCCCCACCCTGCCCGGGCCCCGCCCCCACGGTGCGCTCCGTTCCGCCCCCGCGGGAGCGGTGCGGGAATTTGGGAGCGGCTGCGGGCAAGGCGGTCAGCCGGCGGTAGTGCTCCTGGCGGCCGGCCTCCCGGTACTTGCTGCTGCTCGGTCAGGAAACCCCTTTCTCTCCTTTCTAACGCTGCGTGCACACACACACACGTTTTACAGGTATTGCATTTCCTGCTGGCTGCTCCGGTGCATGTCTGGTTACGCTTGAAACAGTTGATTGAACTTGTATTTAGCTTGGAGGCTTGCTATTTTTATTTCAAAGCTGGAAAGGCATTTGCGTGCTCAAAGTTTTCTCTTTTCTCGAGGCCACTGACTGCTATAATAACACCTTTACCTACAGGCTTGTTTCTGCTTTTCCCAGAGAGAAGTACGTAAGCCCAGCCTATTATCAGGGTTAACAGGGCGTGCTGTGAGGTTGAAACAGCTCTGCCTGCGAGAAGGATCAGGCTGCCTGCCTGCCTAGGGAATAGCAACCATTGTGTCCTTGGGCAGTTTCTCAGACTTCTTATCTCTGTAAAACTGCCTCCGCTTAAATTAAAAGTGCTTCTAATTTCAGCGGATATTTTCAGCTTCAGATCTGCAGCATTCAAACTAGATTGTTGAGCCAGACAAGTGCAAACTCGTCACGTAGGCATGATCAGAAAAAATTATGTGTGTGCAGCTGACCTTGATAATCACAGCCAAATTATTTGCGATATGCCTTTGGTGTAACTCCAGCCTTAAAACTTTTGCCTTGACCGTCTAAGTAAATTAGGGTTAAGTGACAGGACTGTGTGCTTATGGGTATACACAGAAACATCTGCCTGTTTCTTCCGCCCACCCACTGTCCAATTCTGACCAACTCAGGTAATAGGTCAGAGATGTTGAAGTTAATAATTTTAGGCATGTTTTGTGGAGATAGGTATTCTAATACAGAAGGAGGCTGCACAGCTCAGGAAAAGCCTGCTGCTGCCATCTCTGTTACCCTCTTCTTACACAACAGAGAACCCACACCTTGCAACATCAACCCCTATAAAACCAGGCTGCATTCATCCTGCTGCTCTCGTAAGTATTATTTGTTTGTATTTCCTACTTTGCATGTCTAGGAGAAGTCAAGGGCTAAACAGCAGAAGAATCATGTCAGAAACAAGAACACTGCATCTCATCTAGTTACTTCCAGATCAGGAGCCAGTATCTGACTCTAGACACAATCTGAACTAAGCAAGGCAGGGGAGAGGTTAGCTCAGAAACAAAGGAGAAAGTAAACAGGAGGAAAATATATCATATCTTGCCAGTTGTCAAAGGCTGCTATGTCTGGGCTTGAAAAAGTGACAGAGCTCAGAGAGTTGGTCATTGAAAAAGGCCAGAACTCCCCTCCACTTAGATGGATCATATATTAAAAATCCTTAGTTCTCTCTATGACTGTAAAGTGAATCTAGATTAGCTCTAATTATACCTTTCTATGTGTAGGCATTGTGCTCATTTGCAGCAATCTCTCTTCTCCCATCCTAAGTGGCAACACCTTGAAAGATTTAGAAAAGTAAATATTTAAGATTAAAGCATTTAAGATTAAGACTGAAGAAATCTAGATGTAAAAAATACATTAAAATGTGAAAAAAAAATAGAATCTCTCAAGAGACCAAATTGTTTTCATTACTCAGTGTGTTCAGGCAAGACAGAGCACTGTATAAGCAGCTAGGCACAAGGATCACTTTTTCAGGAGTTCTTAACTCACTTGAAATTTCTTTTTCAAACATAATCTTCAGCCCAGGTTTAAGTGAAAGTCTGCAACACTTATCCTGCTGTATCCTTTGAAAATTCAGGCCCTGGACAGTATGCATTCTAGACCTTTTCAGAGAGAGGAATCAGCTCTGCCCTGCTACAGGGCAGAGGGAGTATCCCCTTCTCCAGGTTGGGGGTGATCTATTATGTGTGGGTTTACTCTCTGCTGTTAAGGGCATGCCAAGTTCTCTGAGGTGCTTTGAGCATTGTGGACTAATTCATGGTGACTTTTTGTTCACTTTATGATTAATAGGGTTTCTAAGGTGTAACTTCCTGGTAGCCTTGTAATTTAAGACTTTTCTGTAGTAGAATATCCATACCTGGAGAGCAGCAGCTGCCAGCTGACAACTACAGAGCCTACCTTATACTAGCTTTGATTTGATGCCACCGTTATCTCTGCTGTTTGCTGCTGCAGAACAGGTTTGGGGTTTTAGTCAGATTTCATACAGAGACAAGGCTTGTGCAGCCACACTGTCTTTACCACCTTTTTAAACCCTTTCAGCTATTAACATAGAAATGTCACAGATAGAGTTGCACCTTAAAGATCTTGTGTCCCACATGTTTCTTGAAAACTGGTGAGCAGATAATGCTTTACTGCTCAGTGAAGTTCAGCTCTTAGTCTTTCTAGTACACCTGTCAGTCAGTTGACTGAGTAGCATGCCTAGACTTTGAATCAGCCACAGTACATAATGTATCTTGCACAGCCACCGTGTAGAATAATTGGAATAGTTCAAGAGAGCTACAGAAGGCATGAGAGCTGGGATGAGTGTAGCAGGAGGCCCTAGGCAACACAGGAGGGAGCTAAGTGTCTTAGCTAACTTAGGAGAGCACAGGAGAAAATGGAGTACAGAGATGGTTTCTTGGGGAAAAAAAAGAGAACCTGGGAATATCGCAGCACTGGCTGTATGGGACAAGAAGAGGAAGTCCATGTGCTACCATAGAAGATCCAGAAAACATAGGACAGAAAAGCTGGAAGAGGGCAGGTTTTCTATGTCCTGCTACTCATAGAACTACTGTCTCATGCAGATCCACCGCAACAGAGTATCAGTGGGACACTTACAAATACTCTGGAGACACCTGATCAAGCACCAAAGGACAGACTATTACCTCCTGTGAAGGAAATCAGTAGAGTACACCTCAAATGAGTAGGAGTGTCCTCGGATGCTAAGCACAGACAGTGTTCACTTGTATAAATGAAGTCTTAAGAGATATTTGGATGCTATGTATTTTATGCAAATGCTCTGCTTCCTTTTTCATGTTATTTTTGTTTAGACTGCCAGCTTTACTGTGGCAGCCACTGCAGAAAGAATTACTGTTCTGCTTGAGGAACAGCAGAGTGCAAAGGCAGACTAAAAGGGTATTGGTGTGCTACAGATACCTTCTGATAAGAACCCTTTTTTGGCTTCCACCTCATCAGGTGGCCCAGTTCCTGTATGCTTTGACCACTAAACGCAGGCATAGGGGTGATTTGAAATGGAGCACAGGTGGACAACGTAGTTCCTCGCAGGGATTCCTGAAGAAGCACTTCTCACCTGGGTGTTTGCAAGTGCTGGAGCATAAATACCAGAATGGTATCTGATGGAGAAACAGGGCTAACTAGTCCATGCTGCTTCTGAGACCTAAGCTAATACAGTGACATGATACTGCCTTATGTTGTGTAGACATATCAGCCTGTATGGGATTAAACTGGAGCTGTCTGACACATCACTATATTCCACTGTGTGGACTTGTTCTAAGAGACATACAGGAATTATCCCTTAGCTTAAGAAGTATTACAGCAGAATGACTGCTGCCTCTAATGTAGGGAATGCTCAAAATTATTTGAAAACAGACATTAATTGGGATGCAATGAGACAATCTTGATACTGCATGTACATAGCTTCTGGTCAAAGCGAGCTCAAGGTCTTACAGCAGTACAGGCAAAGAGACCTGGGCTGGGGTTCTCTTGCCAGGAGAGAAGGCAGGGGTGCAGGGGTGGGAGAGCTGAGTGCTCCAGAGATGTGGTTTCTGCTGCTGATGGATGGAGGGGATATGCTGAGAATGGCGACTGCTGCTGCAGAGAGGGCCCTTTACCTCTGCTGGCACCACACAGCCCTTCTTGCCCTGCAGTGGCAACAGCAACCAGGCTTAGATAGCATAGCCATTGGGTCATACTCTATGTGCTATGCCCATGTATCTGTTCCTTAGCAACTCTCTAGTTTACTTCTGCCAAGAGCCAGCTCTGTTTCTCCCAGATAGAATGACGTTTTTTACAAAGATCGCATTTAGCAAGGTTCCTGGCTTTAGGAAAATTACAAGTAAAGAGAAGAAAAGCTGAGAGAAAGCAGATAAAACCAGCAAGAGATACTGCCTCTCAATATCTAATACCTCTGTTCAGCCTCACTTGTCCGGCCTGCCACATGTAGACAATTTCCACTGCTCCAGCTGTTCCTTTACTCCTGTGGAGGGTTATCAAGGCCACAGGGTTCAAAATACACTTTGCACTCCTCTAGCCATGGCACAGCAGTCCGTGCCCATCCTCACCTGCTGGTTGTCACCATACCACTCAAGCAGTACAGCTTAGCTTGTTTTGTTGATAATGTGCCAGTAAATCCCACATAGCTCATGAGTTCGTATGTGAGTAGTAAAAGAGTAAGTCGGCACCTGAGGGCTTCCCATTTCATACTAGCACTTCATAGTCTTGGCAGAGGCCGTCCTAGGCTTCTACTATGTAAGCGGCAGTAGTGATAAAAGCACAAGTACCTACTGTTACTTTTTTGCCCATCTTGACCACTGGTGCTGATAAAGGGGCATACATGAGCAAGTTTGTGGGGAAGGGAGAAGGGGACTTCGTTTGCACAGTGGTTTTAGTGGTTTTATATGTTCATAAAGTGCTCCGAAATCCTCAGAGATAAAGCATTGCACTTCTCGACCTGAATATCCATAGTGCAGAAAGTTGTATTTCTTATGGTTTTCTGCCTAATGAATAAGACATAAGATGTAGCCATGTTTTTTTACTATTAATGTCACGATTAAAGGCAAAGAAGTAGTTTTGGGGTCTGGGCTTGTAATAGTTTGTGATTTTCTTTTTTTTTTTTTTTTCCCCAAGGCTGCTTTTGTGAAAGCAAGCCAAAGGTACCATGGCAAGCCTGGAACTGTCGAAGGACATGTCAGAGTTATTGGTCTGTTGTACCCCAGGATCTCCTAGGATTTCAAGTCAAAATTCGGGAGAGAATCAGGAACCCCGGCCCTATTGAAGTGGTTGATGTAACTGCAGGCGGGAGTGTGGAAATCCAGCCTGTAATTGGGAAAGCCACCAGCGGAGGTCAGTGTCTGACAGACAGACTCTCTCCCACTGCAAAGCCGGCGCCTAATTGCAGGCATCAGCTGCTCTGGTTAAAATAGGTACATGAGGCTCCGACCTACCTGTTTCTCCCCATTTAATTGCACACTTGGGTGTCCTAAGCAGCTGTGCTAGCACACAGGCCTCCCATGTCTGAGGTTCTGTCTCGGTTTACAGTATGGTGTTTTCTCCCGATGCTATTTCCCAGCTTGAAGAGCACCCGAAACCGCTACATAATTGATCTTCGCAAATGAAGAGGAACTTTGTATTCCAGTCACCAGGCTGCATGTGTGCGTGCAGATATTGAGCTGGAGGCTTCTCATCCCGCAGGATGGGCCCTGCATCCTTTGGGAATGTTTAGCAGGTGTAGTCCTCAGAGAAACCTGGAGGAAATGTTTTTCAGGTGGCAAAATATGGACCTCTGTGTAGAGTGAGTCATCTACGTGTTTTCGTTGTCTGAGGAGAGAAATAGGCTCCTCTAATAAGTGGTTCCTCCCACTGTGAGCACTAGAAGTGCCCATATTACACTGTTAACCATAAAGGGTGTGGTAGGGTGTACTGTTACTGAGATGCAGACCTCTGAGTTTAGGTAAAAGAAATCTCACCCATAGTTTTAGGGACATGAGGACGAGCTGTTCAGCCTTGTCACAACCAAAGTGCTTCTGGATCTAACCAAGAACAAAGGTTCTCAGCACCTGGTGCACCTTTA
Source organism: Pampusana beccarii (assembly GCA_013399365.1). Taxonomy (NCBI): domain Eukaryota; kingdom Metazoa; phylum Chordata; class Aves; order Columbiformes; family Columbidae; genus Pampusana; species Pampusana beccarii. Next base: position 153,205 of record VWYH01009618.1, on the reverse strand, counting down.
GGATCAAATGCGTATTTCAGGTGTCTCCAGATCAGACAGCACGTGAGCATGGATGTTCTGTGTTAACTATATGCCCCTCATCCTATAAGAGCGTAATACAGACAGATCTCTTTGCATGGATGCCTTTATGTAAAGGCTGTATGTTTTAAGTCTGTCCCATAAACCAGACCAAGAAGTAAGCACAGCAGTATTGGAACACTGAAGCCAAGCCTGAAACCCATATATTCAGTTGGGAGGGAAAATCACATATGGTTAAAACATAATACTTTTTTTATCCAGTTTGCAAAACGCCTGTTGATAGTTGTTCTGTTTGTCCTACATACATTTGTGGCTGATGTATCAGAAGTGCCAGGACTGGCTTCTGTGGGGGCAGTTGGGCTTTCAGTTTCACATGGACTTGGAGCCGAAGTGAGGAAAGTTCACAGGAGAAACCTCTGCTTTTGTACACACTGGAAGTGCAAATGGTCCCCTCAAAGATACGCAGCAGCTCACTAAAATCTGTAAAGGTATATATAAGCATCAAGGCCCTGAGCACATTCCACACCACCCCCACTGGGATTTGGCTGCCCAGCTGATGGTCAGCTTTGCCAGCGCAGCTGCATTAGACAGATGCAAACTCTCACAGGAATTTGCAGAGCCCAGAGGAAAAGGAAGTGGATGGCAGTGGCTGCATGAAACATAGGCAATGACAGAAAGGCTAAAAGAAATGGGTTGTTGAGTCTGGAGAGGTGATGTGTGAGGAGAGACACTGCTGCAAAGGAGGAAATGAGTCTTTCCTTCTTAGTGGGCTCTCTAATAGGCTTGAACTGCAAGTGAACTTGGGTACTAAAAAACAGTTTCTCCTGGCAAGCAAGGGATGCACTGTAGAGCTGTAAAACATCCAGTGCTCAAGCTTGAAAACACAGATTAGGCAAATGTCGGTTGTGAATGTTTGTGGCATACTTGATCCTTGCTTGGCCATTAGGGTGGCAACATGCCTTCTCAAAATCCTTCCCAGCCTGTTTCTATCATCCATTGTTAAGTCATAAATTCTATAAGTTTCATACCTCTGACTCTACTGACAGGAAAAATAGTTTTAATCAATCAAGTTTTGTCTTTTGTCATCTTTTTTTTTTTTTCCTTAAGCAGGGTGTCTTCTAAGGTCTAAACTTTTAAAAGTATTTAGGCAGTTTATATCCTACCCAGGTTAGTGGGAATTAATCATCTACCTGGGGATTAGTAGGAATCCATCATTGCATGCATCCAAGGTGGGTGTTTCCACACTTATTTCTAAAGGTTTTCTTTACCACAGTGCGCACTAACAACAAAACCACAAAATTCCTTTTTATCCTCACCACATACAGACACATAGACCCCAAAGGAGACAAAGAGATTGGGAAATAATATTTTGAATCATAGAATTGTTTGGTTTGGAAGGGACCTTCATAGGTCATCTAGTTCAACCCCCTGCCGTGAGCGGAGACATCTCCAACTAGATCAGGTTGCTCAGAGCTCCATCCATCCTGGCCTGGAATGTCTCCGGGGATGGGGCACCTACCACCTCTCCGGACAACTTGTTCCAGTGTTTCACCACCTTCATAATAAAAAATTTCTTCCTCATGTCTAGCCTGAGTCTGACATCTTTTAGTTTAAAACCATTGCCCCTTGTCCTATCATAATGGGCCCTGCTGAAGTCTGTCCCCATCTTTCTTATAGGCCCCTTTGAAGTATTGAAAGGCCACAACTAGGTCTCCCTGG
>VWYH01009618.1:121400-151427 GCA_013399365.1 Pampusana beccarii | reverse complement strand
GAATCACCTCCCTCAACCTGCTGGCCAAGCTCCTTTTGATGCAGCCCAAGATGCAATTGGCCTTCTGGGCTGCAAGTGCACATTGTCTGGGCTCTTGTCCAATCTTTCCTCCACCAGCACCCCCAAGTCCTTCTCAGCAGGGCTGCTCTCAATCCCTTCATCCCCCAGCCTGTATTGATGCCAGAGGTTGCCCCAACCCAGGTGCAGGGCCTTGCACTTGGCCTTGTTGAACCTCATGAGGTTCACATGGGCCCACTTCTCTAGATTGTCAGAGCCCCTCAGGTGTGCAGGCTGCCCCACTCAGCTTGGTGTCACATGCAAACTTGCTGAGAGTGCACTCAATCCCAACGTCTGTGTCGCTGATGGAGATATTAAATAGTACTGGTCCCAGTATGGACCCCTGAAGGACACCACATCCAGACATTGTGCCATTGACCACCACTCTCTGGGTGTAACCATCCAGCCAGTTCGTCATCCACCAAGCAGTCTACCCATCAAATCCATACCTCTCCCATTTAGAGAGAATGAGGTCATGGGGGACCATGTCAAAGGCCCTACAGAAGTCCAGATAGATGACACCTGTAGCCCTTTCTTTGTCCACTGATGTAGTTACTCCACTGTAGAAGGCCACTAGTCAGGCAGGAGTTGCCCTTGGTGAAGCCATGCTGGCTATCTTGAACCACCTCTCTGTCCTCCATGTTCCTTAGCACAGCTTCTAGGAGGATTTGTTCCACGATCTTCCCAGCCACAGATGTGAGGCTGACAGGTTGGTAGTTCCTGGGTCCTCCTTTCTGCCCTTTTTAAAAATGGGTGCGATGTTTCCCTGTTCCCAGTCACCAGTCACCACCTGACTGCCATGACTTCTCAAATATCACAGAGAGTGGCTCGGGAACTGCATCATCCAATTCCCTCAGGACTCCGGGATGAATTTGGTCAGGTCCCATGGACTTATGTATGTTCAGGTTTCTTGAGTGGTCATGAACCTGACTCTCACAGTGGGAGGGACTTTGCTCCCCTACTCCCTGCTTTGTGGTCCATCCACTCAAGAGGTGTGGGAAGAGAGTTTGCCAGTGAAGACTGAGGCAAATAAATTGTTGAGTACCTCAGCCTTCTCCTCATTCATTGTTACCAGTTTACCAGTCCTGCTCATTGTGGGGGGGTACACTTTCTTTGACCTTCCTTTTCTGGTTGACATACCTGTAGAAGCCCTTCTTGTCATTCTTTGTGTCCCTTGCTAAGTTCAGCTCCAGCTGCACCTTGGCTTTCTTGACCCTGTCCCTGACACAACTGGGCAGTGTCCCTGAACTCTTCCCAGGACACCTGTCCCTGCTTCCATTGCCTGTGCATGTCCTTCTCAACTTGTCTGTGCCAGCATCTTGCCTTCTTTACCCAATTTCTTACACCTGGGGATTGAGAGCTCTTGTGCTCTGTGAAAAGCATCCTTAAAGATCTGCCAGCTCTGTTCTGCTCCCTTATACCTGAGGGCAGTTTCTCACGGGGTCCTGTTGACTCAGTGACTCCTTGAAGAGCTGGAAGTTGGCTTTCCTAAAATCCAGAGTCCTGACTTTACTCTTCTCCTGTCCCACATACCTCAGAACTGAGAACTCCATGAACACGTGATCAGTGCAACCCAGGCTGCCTCCAATCTTGATGTCACTGATCAGCTCACTTGCATTGGTGACCACCAGGTCCAGTATCACATCACCCCTGGTAGGGCTGTCTATTACCTGTCTTAGGAAGCTATCCTCAATGCACTCCAGGAGTCTCCTGGATTGCTTCCAGCTTCCCATGCTACTTTTCCAGAAAATGTCAGGGCAGTTGAAGTCCCCTAGCAGGAAAACAGCCTGAGAGCAAAATGCCTCTTGTAGCTGGAATAAGAAGGCTTCATCAACAGTCTCTCCCTGGTTGTGTGGTTTGTAGTAGACACCAACCACTAAGTTTCCTTTGTTGCCTCCGTCTCCAATTCTTACCCATAAGCTTTCAGCCTGCTCATGGGTATTCTTCAGAGACAGGTCTTCATGCTCTGTCCATCTCTTGATGTAGAGGGTAACCCCTCCACCCTTCCTTCCTTACCTGTCCTTTCTGAGCAGCCTGTAGCCATCAATTGCCACACTTCAGTCATGGGATCCATCCCACCAGGTTTCAGTAATGGCCACTAGGTCGTAGCCTTCTAGCAGCCTGGTGGCTTCCAGCTCCTCCTGGTTCTTGCCCATGCTGCGTGCATTGGTGTAGAGGCACTTCAGCTGGGCTGTCGGCCATGTCACATTCTTAGAGGAACACACCTTAATTCTTTTGAAGTATTTCACTGATGTTTTCCTGTTGGCCTCAGGAGCCCCTGGCTCATCTCCAAAAGATTTCAGATGTGCTCCAGTGAGGCCAGCACATCTCAGGGCCACCAGCTGAGGGTCAAATAATGAAATACAGTCTACATCATGCCTTTTTCTTCTATAAAGGATGCCAGCTTCTCTGTTTAGTATTCCTTGGCTACCTGTTGAGCAGGCTTGCATGATGGGAAAGTCATATGGCACAGACCTAACACATGCAGCTGAAGTGACATCCATCACAGCTGCATCGTATGAGGACTGGGGTCATGGCTGCTCATTTTCTGATCACTTTTCTTGTCCTGTTCTGTACAGAAATTAGTTAGGTGGGGATTAGGTAGAATAATCCCTCTTATCCATATTCTTTAAAATCTTTACTGTCACAGACACAAGATCTTGGTGCTGCTGTAACGAAAAGAGAGACTCTTCCTATTCTCGTTCTCTATTCCTGCACTTACTTGCAGACCAGAAATAAGGCAGCTCCCTCCAGGTGGCCAATATTTAATGCCTCCTTTCCATTGCAAAATTCTTATACACATTTTATTCCTCTAGAAGTATGAGATTCACAAAGAGGGTTCCCTGTATCCTGTTCACAGACAGGGGACAACCGTTAACAACGAGGAAAAAAAAACCACCAAATTAACTTTGGAAAAAAAAAAAAGCGAGGCTGGGCATTTAGCTGAAAACTGCCAGGCAAACTGACATTCATCCTGACACAGATACAGTAAGGTGCCGCACACAGGGATGGGAAATGGATTAGGAAGACCCTAGTTGGGAATGACAGGATGAATCACCTCTCTTGCAGGAAAAAGTCCAGTATTGTCTTTATCTGCCTTGAAAATGAGAATTCCTTCATCCCTCTCTAATCGAAAGAATGCTTAATAACTCATTTTTTTAATAATTGGATTAATTGTCCTGGCCTTGCAAAGTGCTGTGAGTGCTGTAACTGCAAAATCTTAGATAAGAAATAATTATTCCTCATTTTATTTATTTGGAAATAAAAAATGGCTGTTCAAGGCAAAAAGACAAACAGGCAGAAAGGTTTCTGGTTTGTGGCTGGGCTTTCAATTAGAGGTTACTAAGCAACACTAGCCTGATCTTAGCCCTACATTCCTCCTTGGAAAGCAGTGTCTGTTAACACTCAGGTCAAAATTGGGCTTATGTATACATTCAGCTGACATCAAAGGCATGCATGTGTGCAAAGAAAATCATGCTTTGACTTCCTAACGTACCAGACTTTAAACAGTTACGTTGCCCATATTTTGTTTGTGCTCATATTTGTGGCCTCTGATCATATGTACAGGAACAAAAAGATGCCAGGAAAAGGTAGGCAGTTCCATGATTTTCAGGGAGAAGTTAACCCAAATACATAGTTTATTGAGCATTGTTTGGTTGGTGCAGCTATCACCCCACCCAATAATGACATGCATTTGGTTTCTGATTCAGAAAAGCAACAATAGTATTTCCCTCCATTTGTTATTCTCCATTACTTGCTTCCTCTCATCCCACACCCCACAGCCTCTGCTCTTTGGTCAGGGATGCCAGACTCACCTCTTCGTCTCTCAGGTTCATCTGCACGTGGGCTTGGGCTTCCTGCTGGCAGGGCCTCCTAGGACATGTGCTCATAGAAATACTAACACAAGAATTACTGGAGTGAATTGTACTGAAATAAAGTGAGATTCACTTAGGTGTTCTCCCTAAACACTTTTTTCACAAGCAGTATTCCCTGACACCTGAATGATGCTGCTTTCAGCCACAGTTGCTAACCTGCCCTGGGGCCTAGGCAAAAAATCTTCATCAGCATTGAAAGATGCCCCTCCAGGATTTGGAAGAACACTAAACAGCTTCAGTGCAGTCAGTCTTCTAGAGGCGTTCAGAAGGAAACATTTTCCCACAGTTCATTGGGATCATGGGGTGATTCATCATGATGGAGTAAAAGAGCCATGGGATATATCCCCAGAAATCCCAGGAAGTGCTGACATGGTAACTCCTGTAGCACTTTGTGGAGTGGCTGCCCTCACCAATTACCTAAATTAATTCAGCAAATACTGCTCATATATAGGGAAAATCCTCCCTGACCTGATTTGTAAGGCCATTTAAATCATTCCTTAGGACCCACCTTCGCTAATACACCTCTATAAAAGAAATTGCTGAGACTAGAAGAACGTATACTTATTTATCTATTTGTGATATCTTAACATCAATGTGTTCATTATGACAGAAGTGGCCGGTAGTAGCTTCTCTTCCATGTGCCAAGTATACACTGGCAGTGATATATATAAAATACTTTGAACTCAAATTTATAACCATTTTATAAAATTTTATTGCCATCAGTATAACAGGTCTTTGCAATTTAACACAGAGAAAGCCTATAGGCTAGAAAAGTGCCCCCTCACTGCCAATAAAGTTGGATTAAATGCATACAATTTAATTAACCTACTTAATTTCATGAAGTTCCATTCTGGTTTCGCTTCTGTGGCTTGCATGCCAGAGAAACACACTGGCAGTCTCCCAAATAATAAATGAATACAGCATATTCCAAGGCTGGGCTTGTGCCACCATTGAAGCAGGAATAGCCAAATCTGCGATAGAAATGTCTGAAAACTGCTGGAGGAGAAAAACAGTGTCAGGGTAAACCCCTTTAAACAAGCTCACAGGTCCTACTGCAGAGCAGAGCAGCCCAGCTGTCTGGGTTGAGAGGTGGGAGAGAGGAAAAAAGTATTCAACTGCCTGTGAAAATAAATAGTAGGACTTTTCAACAAATCTGTTCTCATCTTCCACAGAAAATAAAATTTGCTTTCCTCTAATATCATTCTCAGAAAAGTTATATTTGTCAAAATCTTTTTGTCAATTTAATTGTAAATCAACCTGAAGTATACATCCAACACAGCAAAAATGGGACTGGAAAATTAGAGCTTGGACAACATATATTTGGTAAAGTTAGAAACAACCCCAACCAGGAATTTAGTGGGTTATTGTGAATAATCTTAACTAAAGTTACCATGACTCCTTCTACCATAAGAGCATTCTTCTCCAGTAGTTTTCATTTGCAAATTTTAGACAGTGAAATAGTTAGTGAGGAATAACTTCTAGAATGGATGTAGCTACATTTCCAGGTTGAAGTCCACAAGCCAGTCTTTAGTCTTCCCTCTGAAAACAGCTATACTGGTATAAAACTTTTTTATACTAATTGGAAATTCACACCGGAAACATGCTGGTTTAATTATGGTCTAATTAAATGTGCTAAATAGATATCATACTAGATATACTATAAGTGGGAAAATTGCACTGTTTTAGTTATGTTGACAGACATAAATATTTGTATTATTCTACCCTGATGAGACAGTAAGGTTCATATCCACATTTCATTATGCCAGCTGAGCAACTCTGGTCTCATTGAAACAAAGTACTGTCTTGCGATAAAAGCTCCGCCAAGTTGTATCACTTCAGATTTACCTTGGACTAGAAGCATTCATGTGGATTGTGATCATAGCTCACTTGGTGCACAGTAACTTATTAAGCCATGATAATTCAGTTATTAATTTCATCTTAAAGGGAAATATTTCAGAGTACTATAATAATGGTGCTGTAGCTGTGGATCTGATTTGCATTAACATGACACTTATAAAAATAGCACCCTCATCTAGACTAGGCCTACAAGACCATATTAAACAGTGAGTACTAAATAACAGTCAAATAAATGAGGACTCTCAAAAAAAACCAGTACTGGTTAGGATACAGCTGATGATCAGCCCAGAATGCATCAGTGTTCCTTGATACCCACGTGAATCTCTTACTTTAATCTAGGGAAAGATGATTTCCAGTTGAGGAAAGTGCCCTCATTTGGGAACACCCTTCAGCACATACTTAAGTTTCACTAAAAGCACTGGGATTCAAACATGAGCTTAAAACTAAATGTCCGCCTACACGTTTTTCTCCATGGGGGGATTGATTTAGAGACTGAGAACCGTGCAGGTTAATGTCTTTTGAAAGCTACTAAAATAGTGTTAAAGAAGAAAAGAAAATTAAAACTTCAAAATCTAAGGAAGTAATTGGGTCACTGTGTTTCAAGCTGAAACTTATAGCACAAAGCTCTGTTCAATGACAATGAAGTTATAGGAATTAAACCCAAGGTATTTTTTTAAAGTGATGATACAGTTTGTTTACTGTCTGTGGTATTTATTGTGCTTTAGCAGAACTAGATAAGTCTGATAAGCTGTTTAATTTTGAATTTGAGGACCTGATGGAAGCGGAATTCTGCCAAGAAGCTTACTTTCCATATTGAACCTTACATTTAAATTATTCTGACTGCTCTAGATTGTGTAAGTGAATAGACATGAGAAATGCAGCACCAGTTCCTCTTGTTAGAGCTATAACATACTAGGATGCGTTCACATGTAGGGTGAAGACTTATAGTCAATTACACTCAATTTATTAGATTAGGTATGCAGAGGAATGGGATAATAGTAGAGTCATATGGCAGTGGAGGTTTACCATCTGTTATCTGCCTTTAGCAATGGACCAGTTCTCACTGTGGACAGCAAAAAGGAATAGTGAAAAAATAAATGGAACATATGCTTTTAAATTCCCAACTGGGAATTTAATTCAGAATTCTCAATTTACAATTGTTTCATTTTGTAAGTAAACTGAATTATTTTCCAATGTTTTACAGCTGAAAAGATTTGCTAGCAGGCTATTATTAATTGCATTTAATACTCTTCTGTAAGAAGCCTCTACAGAGTGTGCCAAAAGCTATTCAGCTCACAGTTTCAGGGTATAGATCCAGATAATGCAATTGACAGCAGCAGAACTGTGTGGAGTTCATTCCGGCTTTGCAACTATTCATGTGTAAACACTGAGATGTTTTTATTAAAAAAAATTATCTGTGCCTAAATACTAGCCCCCTGAAACAGAGCTGAGAAGATTAAGCTGCATAAGACTCTCAAGCAGAAGTTAGTCATCTAAACCTGAAACTGGGTTACTAAAACCCTGTATTCAGAAATCTCATTCAACTATTAGTTGACTGGCAAGACTGCTGCCACCCAGAGTTAACTGTGGTTCCTCAGAAACCAAAATGTTACTTTTCTGCAACCACAGCACCTCATTCTTCAAAAAAGGTGCAAGTCAGCCTGATGTCAAACCCACCACAAAGCCTCATCTGCTTTTAGGAACCAGTGGAGAAATATCTCCACATACTTCCCCAATGGCCATCTGCCCTTATGCTCGCATTTCAGTTTATGCAACCAGTAGCCTAGGACTTTCCACAAAATTCAGTAAGAGCAACAACTTGCTTGTAAAACCTGTTTTGCACTCCTTTAAGACAAATCCTAGCCTAAAGGGTTATCCGCTATTTTGGGTATGGCATCTCTTTGCTGAGCTGTTGCGAAGGAACAGAAGGGGAGGAAAAAGGGACCACTCTGAGGTGGCTATTAGAGTGTACTTCTGGGAGTCTGGAGGCAGGCTGAGATCCATGTCTTCATCACTAGCAGGACCAAAACCTGTGGTGCTGTCTCCTCAATGCTGCTTGCTGAGTACCAGCCCCTGTGTGGTGAAGAGCCCTTCCTGCTGCCCAACATGTGACCAGCAGTCAGAGCCAACCACTTACAGAGGATGTGGCTGCGAATCCACTTACAAAAGAGAAGGTATATAGACCACCAACACCATGGACTGTCTTCTGTAAGTTGCTTTCCAAGAGAAAATAAAAAGTTATGAGTCTTCAAGGAGTGGGAGCAATAGGGAAAGCTATTTTCCATTTTTTTCGTTAATCGTATGTCTGTTTATACATGTTGAAAATATAAATTATTTTTGTGGGGTTTGTTTTGTTTTTAAAACCTGTGTAAATGAAATTTACCTTCTCAAGTCCCAGGCCTCTGTGCTGCAACCAGAAAAGTTTGATTTATTTACAGAAACAATCAGTTCTGGGTAATTTTGTGGGAGCTTGTGAGACCTGTGACATAACAAAATAAATGTAGCAGCGTTACTGCACTGACTTCCGCTGCATCTGCTTTGGGAGACTGACTTGCGAGGGTCAGTTGATATCCCTTATTCCTGCCTGTATATCACTTTGCTGAGGATGGATACAGGACAGGGAGAAGGTGATTGCAGAACACACCTTGACCTTTTCAGCAGTGAACAAATGCTGCTGAAGCAAGCAAATAAATTAATTTCTGGGAACTTTGCAAGATAAATTTTGGATTGGGACTGCATTTGCCATCTCATTTTCTACTGTCACTATTCCAAGAGTTTATGAACTAGATTCTCAAACTCAGTCTACTTACTGATAGGTCATGTTTTCCAGTTCCTGTTTCTGACCTCCATTAAAACTCTACACATTTAGAAGTACACAGACTCTAAAATGTTAACAGCTGAAGTAACACAATCTTTACCCTTTAAAACTCTATTATTGTTAAAAAGAAAAATAGGAAACACTTTTAATCAACGAAAGAGATGAGTTCATCCAGAAAAAAAATGGATTTGAGTTAAAGTATTGTCAAGGTTTAATGCAAGGCAACAATAAACCATGGCAGACGCTCCCTGTTACCCTCTTACCTCCCGCCACCCGTTTCCTTTGGATCAGAAAGATGATAGGAAGATAATAGGGAAAGAAGAGAGACTTAGGCTTCAAGTTGGAAGGTTTAAAGGGTTTACTAATGCTACTAATAAATGGAGAATATATACAAAATATACAAAACCAATCTTGAGTGCTCAATGTGGAGCTGGTGTCACTCCAGCAGCGGCGGAGCTGGGTGGGTGGAGCTGGTGTGGCTCCAGCAGGTGCAGCTCAGGCCCCCGGAAGTCATGGGCGGGACTTCACAGCAAACCAGAAACGGGATGCAGGGATGCAGGGCCTGAGGCCTGTAGATCTCAGGCAGACAGGGTCCTCTCTAGATGCCGGCCATGGTCGAAGAGAGCTTGACCCTCGTGATCACCCTCTCATATAGGGGGTATGACAATTATGGGATGGAATACTCAGGTTCGTCAGTTCTAGTCACCTGTTCCATCCACCCCTCTTCAGACATGCCCCTCTCAGAACGTGGGAAAACTTATCAGTCTTTCTTGGCTACCATAGTAATAAACCTAAACATGAGCTTCTTCAGCATTCCGTTGGTCTTCTTATCAGCACTGAGTACAGCATCCGAGGAAACAATACACAGGCAAACTCAGAAAAGTACAGCCACCTAGAAGAACTCAGCTGAAAGGAAAAATCCCTAAAAGAGAACTGGTCTTGTTTTTAACAAAACCAGGACAAGTATTTCATAAATAATAAATGATAAATGGAATGATACTAAAATATTTTGCATTCCCCATGTTTTTAACTTGGTAATCTTAAGACCATCTACAAGTAAAGATAAATTAATTCCTCAAAACTAATCATAAGAGAATGAAATTCCTAGTAATATGTAGATATGTGTGCATAAAATATAAAATTGTATTATTTCATATGCATTTATCATTTTTTTCATCTTTTTTTATTTTGTTTTGATCAAGTTTTTCTAGTGTAACTTCAGAACGAAGATTTATTTGTTGTTGTATCAATGCCATGGGAAGTTCACAAATTGACAAAAATATCATTCCCTCCATTTGACATCACCAACATGTACATTGTCACAGCTCAGTAAATTTTGTATCTTTTTACTATAAAAAGGGATCAAGGTTCAGTGACTTACTGACTGAACTTTCCCGTTTTCAGCTGTTTTTCTACAGAAACAAAACTTTTGTGATCATACTTCCAATTTGTGTATATCTCTACCCATGGGTCCTCCCTGTTCCTCAGTAGCTCAGGAGATGCTGGACAGTTTAACTTCACAGGTACATATAGAGGTCTCACTTATAATTCATGTGCTTTAAGTGTCATTAAAACATATAGAGACTCCAGTGATTTCTTTCTGAAGCTGCTGTGTGAGCTCATACCCTAAAATACACTTGAGTTTACCTAGGAAAGCCAAGAGGAAGCAGAGAGACAAAGATCAGGGCCTTCCAGCAGCAGGAAAAGCACCCAAGTCAGTCATGCATATGACAAACATGCAGGAAATCAAGTTCCCCTGGTTCTGATGCTCGTTGAGTGGCCTGTAGATGTACTTGCTGCTCTTTCAGTTCCCAGTAACACTGTCTAGAAAACAGTGCCTATCAAACTGGATTAAATACTGGACTATCTGGTCTGCCTTTGTTTGGCTGCAGTCTGGTGGCTATGGGCAGTGACCACATTTCTAGGGCATAACTCAGTTATGACACTTCCTTTCTTCCGATTCTGCCCCAAACTTCTCCAAGTAATACTTTGCTCTTGCACAAAGCTGAGTAGAATAATGTTTGCTAGTGGGTGTAGTGTAAACTCACTGGAATAACCTAGCTGATAGTACCTGGGGTTTGCACCCTTGAAGTTGCTGTGATTGTGGGCCGAGAACAACAGAAGGTATTATATTGTGTGCGTTTATTGGCTGTTAAATCAATATGCTGCTGGAGGGGAATCTTCCACATCATTTATAAATAACGGTGAGGGATGTGCTCTCAGCAGCACTGGTGTACACGCAAAGTGCCTCCATTGACTTCTGCAGTGTTATACATTTTGCTGCATGATTAATTTAATGTGCTCACCCACATGAACTGTCCACATCGAGAATTACTGCTCTAACCAGAGACTTAGCTGTTGCAAAGAACTGCCATGCCAAATTAGCCCATCTAAAGAATCAATGTTCTAAAATATATCTAAATAGTAATTGGGAAAACAAAGAAATGATGAAAATCAGGAGGACATGATACTAAAATCAGACAGGTTCTAAACCATAGGTGCCTACAGCAGACCATCTAGTAATGAATGTTCTCTGCTGATACAAAATGTTTATTTGCACTCCTGTTGTTTCACAATACATCAAATTTCAAATCCATCACAGGTCTTTTTCCCTACCTTTGTATTTTCGTGTTCAGCACTAAAAATATCCAGTCCTGTACTCCACACACATCTAACTTTCTGACCCTGAACTTCATTATTATAGCAAATTATGGCCAACAGCTGAACTGTCCTGAATATTCATTGTGGAGCTGATGCAAGAAATGAAACGTTGAAAGCATGGGTGTGGGCACATATACTGCAATATCACTTCAGAAGTGAACAGAAAGAGGAAGTATGGGTGACCACAAACAGCAAAAAAATCCTAGTCAGAATAATGAGCACACTAATGACAAAAAGATATCAGACTGGTCAAATCCAAAAAAGCCTGAAACTATAACAATATATTAATGAATTACTCAGACATTTTGGTGAATGGAGTAAAAGTATATTTCACTAGATAAATGATAGAGGTACTTAGCTGAAAGTTATCAAAGTAGTTAAGCCTTATGGAGTGGTTTTCCCAAGTAAGAGGTTTTCCAAGTGTGTCCATTTTTTCCCCACTCCCATCAGTACCAGCTGCTATTGCCCAGATTTGCTTATCTCCTGATTCTACTTGAAAATAGTCCACTATCACCAAATTACTAAATTGTTTTGTCTATTAAAGATTTCTAATCAATTGGAAACTGATTGACAAAAACTATTAAAAAGATGTTGAGGGCGCCAGCCAAGTCTCTTATTAAATCTCTCTGTGTCAGCGAGTATATTGGATAAACTAGACTGAAAGCTGGACAACTTCAAGTCGTACTGTCAACTCAATGAGACAGATTCCTTTCCTCTGCACCTGAAGTTCAATTGTAAGTAATTCTCACATAGTGACTTTTCTGACATGCTGCAGAAGCTACACTGGGCATGTCTAAATGTCCATCAATAAGTTCATACATTTTCCTAATATAAGGCAAATTGTTAACCTTCTGATGAGCGGGAATTATTCACATCCTGGAGCTCCTATACATAATTTTAATTGGTGTGTAGCCAACTGGCCATTTCAGCAATCTCTGTTCAAATACTAGCACTCATTTACTCATAGCAAGCCCTTTTGTATTTGAAGTTACTTTGATAGAATAGAGAGAGAGGTTCGTTGTTGATCTAGTGACCAAAGAAACCACAACAAATGATGAGCTGTGAAACACCACCACCAGCAATCTCTCCTCTGGCATTTTCTTTCATCATTAAGAGACTGTTTTGCAGCACAAAGAAAACAAACGCATAAAATTACATGTCATCTCATCACCTAGTCCCTTTGTAGTACTGCTTCAAGGTACAGAACCTGTAGACTGTAAGGTGTCCGTGTGTTAAATGTCCGCACATGCCTGCTCATGAAGAATCAAAGCTTGGTATGGCTAAAGCAGCAGGTCCCTGCCTCCTGAATCTCCACGAGCAAAATGTGAAGGAGCCCAGCCCAGATGCCCACAGGTCAGGGACCTCACGCAGGAGGCCATGCAGCGTAGGCAACTGCACAGGCAGCTTCTGCTCCATTCAGTGTGGTCCATAGGACTTACAGCCCGGAGAGGATGTACGCAGGGCTCCAGGGGAGCAGCCAGCCTTGACTCCTGGGTTCAGGACAGACAGCAGGAAGGCAGTGCCGCCTCTCATGCTGCAGCTTTTTACCTGGGCTGCCACTGTGCTCCTCAAGACCCTGTGCCTTGAACAGGGACTGCGCTTGCCTCCCACCAGTGGTTGGGCATCACGTTTTCATCTCCTCTCAACATCTGTTCCCATGCTTACCCATTAGGTATTAGACCTCCCACGTTTTCCTCTAATCTGAAGACTGGTTTTCGAGTATTTACAAATATACCCCACGAAAAGGTTAAATATCCCTTGCTTAATAAAACGTATTTATGCAGAACTACTTGATCATTCAATAATACTTTCTCTTGTAATAGACAACCCCAAGGATGCTGACACTGTCCAATAAAGGTCCACATTCCTCTTCATCTGTTTTGTGTTTTCTAATTTCTTCATCGCAATTAGTGTCTTTGGCTGGGAGGGCTAGCATCAATAATTCAGCAGAACCACACTTGTCTGTGTCTCATCCCTAGTTCTGACTCATAAAGGGTGTCTGGGGAAGTTTGTAAACATGAGAAATCACCATTAAATGTAAGTATCATATTATCAGTCTTACAAATCAAGGAAGTTTTTGCTGGGTTAAGGTGAATAATAAAGGGCATAGAGGTATCTTTTTGAAAGTAAATGTGTCTGTATGATGAGTTACATGCACTTCACAAGCAGCAGAACTGAGAAGTTTGTGAAAGAACCAGTTCTCATAGGACTCCACCCAGTCAAAGGCAGCAAATAAGCAGCAACATATGATGAACCAGTTAAACGAAATGAAGGTATACACACCCAGCCCTGGGTTACTTTCAGCATTTATATGGTAATATATAACCTAAATTGTTAAATGGGTTTATAGCACTGTGAAATATTAATCTATCTAACAAGAGGACTTCTCATTTTATTTGAGACAGGAGTATTTTCTAATGCAGCAGTTTACCAGACACTGGGAGACATGGGTGAACGTATGCAATATATTTAAGCTTTATAGAAAAACACTCCATACAGTAGAAATGAATGTGAAATTAGTT
The DNA here is from genome assembly GCA_013399365.1 of Pampusana beccarii. Lineage (NCBI taxonomy): Eukaryota > Metazoa > Chordata > Aves > Columbiformes > Columbidae > Pampusana > Pampusana beccarii. The sequence continues at coordinate 137,637 of VWYH01009618.1, read as the reverse complement.
TTTTTATTTTAATCCCTTAAGGCACGTCCTCCTCTGTCTTTTTCCTCTTTTGTTTTCTTCTTGTGCGTTTTGATTGCTGGTCTCCCTTTTCCATGTTTTTCTTCTTTCTGCTCTTTGTTTCTGACATGCTGGGCAGTACCTAGAAAGAAAGGGAAGGGAAAAAAAAAAAGGAAACACCAAACAAACCCTGGCCCTGCTCCTGTTATCTGGTGCTAATGATGCTGTAAAGAGCAAATGCCTCGACTTGCTGTTATTGTGTTATTGCAGAGAGCCCTGCTGCTGCCAGACAGCTGCGTGGAACAGCCCGATAGGAGCAGCCCCTCTTCTGATGCTTAATATAGCTGAATCGCGAAAAAAGGTACCTGAGTGGTAAAGCCAAGAAAGCTGCTACCAATGACAGTGAGAGGCCAAAAATGCGTTAGCACCGGCAAACCTTGAGTGACAGTCTGCAAACACGGTTTTATCATAGTTAATGCATGGTAAATAATGCATGGCAGGTACTCGCATGCTTCCCTTGACAGCAGACGCAGGCTGCATTTGTTAACCCTCAAGTCACACCACTGACCTCCTTTTTCTGAAGTGTCTGAAGGAGGAACAGATAGCTGAGTGCATGGTAATTAGATGCTGGGTTACCAGTCCTGTCGTCGTTCTGGTCCGTTTTACTACGACACGTGTTGGGGTAGATAGTCAATGCGTTTTGAACAGATTACTTTTATTTTTAGTCTATGTTGGTTTATAAAGGCACATATTGCAGAGCAAATCATCTCCTTTAAAATAAGCTAGTTCGTTAATTAATTGCTGAGGTGGGAATATCATTGTTTTTCCTGATCGGAAATGAAAATTCCCAGAAAGAGTCACATCTCATTATCAGCACCAAAGGAAAATAGCAGCATTGTTATTCTATGGATTGCACCTTTTCAATGGCTGAATTGCCAGCCCGAGGCTGTGTCTGGGTGTGCAGGGGCGGGGAGGGAGGGAGAAAGGGAGGAGGGGAAGGATTTGCCTGAAGTTCTTTGGTTTCAGGCTGTGCCATTTGTTTTCTTAGAAGATGATAGCGTTCTGGCAGGCTGTTGCAGTTTTTGTCTGGTCAGCTTTATCTCCCTATATAGAGCCCCATGCAGCCACTCGTTGAGCTCTCGACGAGCTGGTTTTGTTTATGTGCAAAAAAAGTCTGAGAAAAATCTGAGAAATCGCTTAGTATGTTCATAGTCACCATGCTGTACCAGAGGTATCTTTTGGATATTTTATTTTCGTTCTGTTCTTCTTCTCCACCAAGCTGGTCTAGTGGGGTTTTGTTGGTTTTCTTTTCTTCTTTCTTTTTTTTTTTTTTTTTTTTTTGAACTGAGCATAATGAAACGTCATTCAGAGTTCACTTTGCTAATCATCCCTCCTTTGACCAAAAAGTGCTTTGCGGAGGCTACATCCAGCTTGGCGGTATCAGATTTCAGTGTGAAAGTGCTACATTCCTGACTGCCTTGCATTCTCTTTGTGTTTGATTTTGCTCGGTAAAATAAATTGAATACTTAGAAAGACTAATCCCATTCAGAAAAAGATAAACAAAAAAGGACCAGGAAAAAAAAAATCAGCCATTTTTTTCCTTGTTGTTTGTTTGGTTGTTGTTTTCATGCTTAATTCCACTTTTCCACTCTTTGAATTAATTTTCTTCTTTGTTGTCGCTGCCCTACACTCAATGTTTTTCTGCCTTCAATTTACTTCAGGTTTGATTCTACTTCTTGACTTCTGTTTTTTGCTTAAGAAAGCACTTCTCTAGACGTCTGAAATTCCCAAAATACCTATTTTTTTTATATTTAAAAAAAAAAAAATACTTTGGAAGAGAGCTAGAACTTCAACCTTTTGGTTCTTTCTGTAGTTCAACAGAACTGGCTCATGCTGGCAACACTGCCTGAGTTATTTCAGCATCTTAGAAGCACTCTGGCTTTTTATATATAATTATTTACTTTTGTTTCTTTTATAATGTATTGATAAAGCCTACATTTTTAGATGTATCTTTTATTTTAAATGTTCCTTTTTTTCACTTCCTTTGGTCTTGTCTGTAATTGTCTTGTCTGGAAGAAAATTTTTTAACATAGATGCTCGAGGAGGTGGAGGAAGAGTAGCTGTAGCTTTTTGTGTGAATGCAGTTACACTGGCACAAAATAGTATGAGTGCCACTATAAAGTGCAAGACTGTTGACTAATCTCAGAAAAAAAAAAAATAAAAGCAATATTTGCTGTGAACTCAACATATACTTGAAAATAAACAGTGAAATCCCAATATAAAGAAACAGGCACATTTAAAAAATAAATCCTTTCTGCACATATTAATGTTGATAGTAATGACAAAAAAAAACCATCAGAACATCCCTTTGTTTTGTTAAATTTACAAATTAAGCAGCACCACAGTTTGATTCATATTTTAGAAATTGCTTTGTTCTGCATGCAATGAAATATTTGTGTGAGGTTTTTTGGGTTTTTTGTTTGTTTGTTTTTTCTTGGAAGGCTGGGCTTCTTTTACACTTTTAAAGGCTAGCATTTTTTAATTATCTTTTTGAACAATATCTTTTTCTCTGTTTCTGTGTCTTGTTTTTTCCTTGCATAGCCTCACTCACTTCAGAGACACAATTAAGAACCTGGAGACTTTCAGAAAAGGAGCTCTTTACATGAATTATTTTTTTTTTTTTTTTAAGTTTGCATTTCTAAGCATCCCTCTTGGTCTTTAAAAACTAAAGCTGGCATCTGTGTAGGCTTGAATTTACATGGCCCCTGCAGGCTTTTTAGCTCAAAGAATTATTTTATTCATTTGGTTGTTCCTTATTTCTTCCCGTAGGGTAACTACAAACCTAGCTCTTATATTTGTTTACTTGCCTCACTTTGTTAAAAGATTATGTGTTTACCAGCACTTATGGGTTTGTTAGTGCCTAAAATGCACTTAAATTGTTGAACTCGGTCCAGTTTGCCTTTATCACCGTATTTTACCTGCAGCACTTTTTGCTGTGATTGTTCCCCATGTATCCCTAACAATAAGCTCTCTGAATGCAGAAACATACCGAGTTAGCTGAGCAGAGGATGTAGGGAAATGTCAAACATTATTTGTCTAGCTTTATTTGCTCCTATTAATACATCCCTCATTTGTATCGCCTGTGGGCAACATTTTCAAATACGAGAGATTATAACCGGGTACCTTACCACCACATCTACTGAAAAATGTCACTGACACTTTCTTTAATGGAGACAAAATTGTTTCTCAGGCCGGGTCTCCTCCTGTCCTCTTTCTGGATTCTCCTGTGCCCAGGTCAGCGCACTCGCCCTTCGGTGCCACTGAAGGGCAGCCCACGTTCCCCAGCCCAGCCCCAAGAATTGCCTGAAATGACGTGAGCTAAAGAAGAGGGAGACATGGTGCAGGGTAAAAGCCAAGGGGCTGAAAGAGTTTGTTTGGCATTGCTGAACTGCAGTGGCTCCTGTCAGTAGCCAGTAAAGTCCATCTTTTCTGAAATATCTTCTTGAATCCTGTGCCTGTAGTTGTAGTGGCCAGAGAGGGAGCGTGGGTGCGATAACCATTGCCAGGAATGTTGGAAATCCCAGGACAAGCTTTGCTCTGATCCAGCAGTGGTGATGAGCCTGTCCTCTCCTGGAATGGTCCTAGGTGGTGGCACAACTGTTCTATAGGCAGCTCTTTCCATCCAAGAAAGTTTCAGATGGTCATAGGGTGTTTCCAACACATTTAAAACAAGTGTCAAAATCTCCCAGTCCCTCTTGCCAACCTGATCAGCCTTCAAAGTTCATAAAATGGCTGTGTTCTGCTCAGCTGTGAGGTATTTGGTCGTTTTATAACCATTAACAAATATAAAAGACAACGAATAAAAGAGACAAGCGGTAGAAACACAAATCAGCATCTGGCTCAACCTTTTTCCTCTGTGGGAAGAAAGAATAGCATTTGAAGGGTTTTATTTGGTTTGGTTTGGTTTTGGTTTAGTTTGGGTTTTTTAGTAAATACATATCTTAGCTGTGACACTGAAGAAAGAAAGAACTGAAAAGAATGAGGTTCATATTTGTGCCAACATGGGAAGGTTTGAAGTATTTCTGTTGGAATGAGTCCTGGACTAGGTCCCAAGAAAAATCTTCTGCATAATGGTAACAGTCCCTGTGCCAGCAACAAATTGTTACTGGTGGCAGTGGAGGTCCTGATGGTTAGTGAGAGTAACTGCTGTGTGTTGGGACATTATTTTGTAATATTCATAATAGACCACTCAGTTCACATTTGTACGTGAGCAAGGAGAGAGTGGAACATGATAGGGCCAACGACACCTGAATACAAATCACTGAGGGGAAGACTGCATGGTCTTCACTTTAAATGCATGAAGCAAAATGTAAGCCCATCAAAACATCAGGAGTGTTTTGACAATCTGAAGAGATCTTAGCCACTTCTAAAATGCTCTAAAAGATATACACCTATAGAGAAAGGCAATAGATTTTATTAGAAGACAGCGTAAGGCATCTGGAAAGGAGTCAGTTTGTTCTCAGTCTTCAACTGGTGGCAAATTCTGTCTTCATTATAAATAGCTGTTGGACAACTTCACAGGAAGCTTTTCTTAAATTACTAAGTGTTTGCTTCTTATGTTATAGCAGGGCCATGTAGATAAGCTGCTGCCATCGCTTTTGCCCCAGTTTGGCAGATACAATGTTGTTTTCTAAGTTGTAGTATAAACACATCTTCCTTCCAGGCTCATCCCTTTGACCACACCATCTCTGCTTTTGTGTGTCCGTATTATTTCCTTCTTTCCACCATGTCACAAATACTACTTGATTTGGTACTGTGTTGGCTGAGATCTACTCTATTCTCTTACATCCTTTCAATCTGTTCACCTTCCTGGCCTGTGCTTTGTCAGGTGGCATCATCTTTTATTGCCTCTAACACCTTTCTGCTTTCTCTTTTGGTTCTCAGCGGCATCAAAGGGCTCCCTCTGGAAAAAAAAAAAAAAAAAGAGGTGAGGCCACTAACTTAATTTATTCCACATCCTTGCTTAAAGCTTCTCTCTCCCAGGAAAAACAAATAGTTTGCTAGTAAGTTGGCAGTTAGGTGTTATTTACTTGTACCATGACCATCTCCTTCCATCCGTTTCATACTTACCTTGGAGGTACTTAGTATATATCATCACTACAAGTTTTTTAACTTTTCTCATACATTGACTAAATTCAAAGTCTGTGTCATACCTTTGGTTGGTTTTGGTTGGTTGGTTGTTTTTGTTGGTGGTGGTTGTGTTTGTTTGGGTTTGGTTTTGGTTTTGTTTTGTAGGGAGAAGTGTACCCTCCATAGTTCTGGTCAAGACTATAAATACTTAGGTTTAGTTCTAATTTCTCTGGACTGCTAAGGGATGCCATATGTAAAATACTCAGCTTCAAGCCAGCTAAAGGAAACTATAAATATTTTGGGTTTTTTTTAAAAAAAATGATGGTTTATAGAGTGTCCTGCCTCACTCCCTCCACTAAAATAAGCCCCCCAGCCTCCAGCCACCAAAGGTTACTTCAGGCAGCAGAAGCAGGAACAAAAAGAAGGGTTGTTCTCCTTCCTTCCGTTTTCTGATCACTGCAGTTCATCCTGAAGCTGAGGAGCTGAAAGCTCTTTGATTTGATGGATTTCCAAATAGTAAGCAGGAGAAGCTGAGGTGTGAATACACCTGCTATTTTGCTGCTCCTGCTATAGGACTAGTAATCTCTGACTGAGGGAGATGAAAAACATTTGGAACAGTAGCATCTTAGATAACTGAAAAAAAAAAAAAAAAGCTAGGAGGCTACAGCCATAAGAATGTTATGAAATAATGTCACACTGAAAATTAATCATGTTTGACCTGACATGAGGTTACAATGACAGGTGAATTATCATCCAAGTAATAATACTTCGTGGTAAAATTGAAGTGCCCTATCTTTGCTGACAATGAATCTTGAAATAACTGGGTTCATTATGACAGTTTAATTGCAGACCTTTAGCAGCACTAAAAAGAAATACTAGCTTCAGAGAACAGAGTAGACGCATTACTTAAGACAGGGATCAACATTTTGTTATGCATACTTAGTGAAACAGAGCCACAATTCGTAACTGGAGCCTTCAGACACGCTGTAGCACAAACAGACAATAGTATACACAGTTTTGACAGTCTTTTAATAGCAGATTTAGATAAAATCACAATCACTTCAGTTGAGGTAATAATCCCAGCCATACAGTCATCCTTGTCCTTTTGTAAAAATGATCATCCCGCAGTGATGTCATGAACACATCTGTTGATCACAGAATCATAGAATCATTTAGGTTGGAAAAGATCTTTAAGACCATCAAGTCCTACCATTAACCTATCACTGTCAAGTCCACCTCTAAACCATGTCCCTAAGAACCTCACCTACATGTCTTTTAAACACCTCCAAGGATGGCAATTCCATCACTTCCCTGGGCAGCCTGTTCCGATGCCTGACAAACTTTTCCGTTAAGAAATTTTTCCTAATATCCAATCTAAACCTCCCCTGGTGCAACTTGAGGCCATTTCCTCTTGTCCTATTGCTTGTTACTTGGGAGAAGACACCCCCCACGCTACAACCTCCTTTCAGGTAGTTGTAGAGAGCGATAAGATCCTCACATGCACACTCCTAACGAGCAGTAGGTGACTCAGGAATCGATGCAGCAGGTGGATGAAGACAGGCATTGCCACCAGCGGGGCTGTGTCGGCTGCTGCCTGAGTCATCCCAGGCTGCTGCCCCAGAGCTGGTAGGAAGCCAAACCTTGCACGGGGAAGCTCTGAACTCTGTGAGCTGGGTAAGAGCTGGAGTCTTCATTACAGTGGTGTCGGGACTTCTCCTGTAGCCTGCACTTAGATGGAGTATAAATAGCTTCCATCAGTCCCTGCCATTTCAAGATAAGGTTTCACAAGACAGCTGAGCTGACCTAAAAGCTTGCTGCTGTAAGAGGCAGGCCCCAACTCTCATCTGTCCTGGTTTGGTGCTCCTTTCCCTCTTTCAAAATTGTGGGATTTGCCTGATCCCATCTCCCCAGCGGCAGCAAGGCAATGAACATGTGCAAGCACAGAGGAGAAGCAGGGAGTAGTGAGAGCATGGGGGAAGGGAAGGGCCACGACTGCTTCTTTCGATGGCACTCCAGACCAAGCATCAGCCTTTGCCACCCTGTACTGTAAACAGATCTCTGAACTTCCAGTGAGAGGTCATAAAATGCATTAAATTGTCCTACAAAATGGATGTTGTAGCACCCATAACATTTCTTGCACTTCCAGTATTTCCTGTATGAAGCAGTACGACGAAGTGTTTTGCCAAGATTAAGTTACTGATTTTAGTTTTTCATATTGTTCCTTTCAGACAAGCAAATATTTAATTATACAGTTATTCAGATGACGATGAAGCAAATTGCCCAGAGATTTCAAGAAACAGCAAAACTAAGACTCTGGCTGTCCTGCTTTCTCACTCTCCATGTCATGCCATTTGGCTTTGAACTCCTGAATACATTTTGCTCATCCTCCTGGAGCATTTCACTAATTGATGAAAGATTAAAACATAATTCAGGATGACATTCACCACTGAAATCTTCCTTAACAAGAGGCAATAAGCTGAAACCATGGAGGAAAGGGAAAAAAATGCTTTCAGAAAACAAAACAAAACAGAATTTGAAAAGTAGTTTCATTTATTTGTAGAGGAGTTTCATTTCTTTGTAGAGTATTACTTGCAGAATGTCCCCAAGTACACCACAATTCCACAATAAGCGCCACTTTCAATAAGCAATGTCAGTATTACAGTTTGCCATTAGGTTAACAGTGCTAGAATTCAATTTCAAGGCCACTCCTACTGGGCAAACACTCTTCACTGGCTGTCTGGGAGGCCTTTTAAAGCAAGTTTCACTGTAAATAGTTACGCAAGACATTACAAAGGTTGTTATCAGAAAAAATATGTATTCCTTACACTGTCAGCGTTTTTTCCTGAGCCAAAGTAATTACAATGCACTATTGAAACCAACCCAACCTGATTATAGAGTAGGAAAGAAAATTATATAACCCTAAAAAAACCCAAAACAAAACACAAAAAAACCCTTTATCAAGTGAAATTTTTACGCATTTTACAGTGGTGTAATGTTAAATGATCCGGCAACGTAGAAATGCATCCAAGTCAACCTGGAAGACGAACTGGAACTCGCTCTTATTACAGGATGCTGTTTAAACGCACTGGGCAGGGAAGAAAAATCTCAGTGAAGGACACCTGCACATTTGAGAGAGTTCCTCTTCAGGACAGTGAGCAACATCCATTGCTATCTCAAGTAGCTATGTCATACACTCCCTTCCACAAACTGGTAAAGTTTTTAGAACTTTATTTTTGCCCCCATGAGAGAAGGCTCCTCCGGAACTTTCAACCCAGAGAATTAGAAACTTCAGTCTGGAAAAAAAATTGGGATTTCCTGGACCAAAGTTCCTGCCATACCCAGCAGGTGCGGCTGCAATGGAGGAAGTAACGAAGGGCAAAGTGTGGTTTATGGCACACTTGCCAATGTATCCGTCAGCTGGATCTACTCTGAGGGTACGTGACCAAGAGTGAGAGAAACAAGGTACGAGAAACAAGAGAAATGAAGGACAACATAATGGAAGTAGAAGAAACATGAAGCATATAGTATGACTACTTTACTTGCTATTTAGGCAGTCACATTCATTGTTCTGCTTGTGCAGAACCCCCTTGATACACAGCATAATTTATAGGAAGGACATCTGTGCAACCTCAGTTTCAGCATTCTCAAGCTCATAGGCACTGCTAAGCAAAATTTCGGGATTTTAGGGATTTCCATAATTAAGTGTAGCCTGCATACATGTCCACCTGAGAAAAAAATGGAATTTAACAAAAGGAACCTGAAGAGGCAATGTTGGAGGTTAAGCAGAAAAGGCAGGAGTTTGTGGGAATGGTGATGAGGAGGAGGAGGTGGCATCCATCTCAGAAAGGGCTGGGAAACCCTGTTATGTAGTACTGCAAACCAAAACTTCATGAGTAAATAAATCCCTTCTTCCTACACACACAAATACTGAGGTTGTATATCTATATATAAAAATCTTATTAAAAAATAAAGCTAAGATTGTTTTTATTTGGTTTGTTGGGTTGGTTTTTTTTCTGAGTGATTTCTGCAGGTATTCTCAGTCTACCAGCTGCAAACAGGTTCTAATATTTATCCATTTTTAATTAAAGTTCTGTTTTTCATGACTGTAGAAGCTGATACCTTAATAGAGAAGATTGGACATCACAGGGCATCAGATAAATTGGAGAAAATTGCCATTCTTCAGTGATCTCATGTATAGCGACAATAGGTATCCAATGGAAGTACCACCAGTATCTTTATAACTGTGGGCCCCAACATGGAGATACTCAGTGTTCTTTAACTATTCAGTTGGAAACAACAGCAACTAACTCTTGAGATACCTTTGAGGAGATCAGCGGTAAGAACAGTTGCATTTACCCTGAAAAACCTAAACTCCTGTGACAAGCAGATTTTACAGCCCCAAGCTAAGCAGCTAGGCTTCCCTGGGGAAGGGGAATATCAGGCACCTATGCAGTAAGTATTTCAGAAAGCATCCAGCTGAGCAGAGAGTGTATCTCACTGATAAAGCCCAAAGGTAAAGTGCAGGACAAGGAGTTAAGTGTGTTGCATCTAAGCAACTGATTCTGTATAACTAGCTGATGGACCTGAAATGGCACCTCCCTACCTACCTACCTGTTCTCAAGATCTTCAGTTATGAACACCTTCCTTATAGCACCATCGCTATCGCTTATTTTTGCCCCATTGTTCTATTCCTCTCACTGTCTTTTGTGCTGACACTCTGTTCTTTCATCCACCATTGGCTGGTACCCAGACCTTCAGGCACATGGGCTGGTAGGCCAGAGACATTAGGAGTGACCTGGGCATGCCTGTGGGATCTGGTCTTATGGACAGAATAAGCAAATGAATGTCAGATGAAGTGAGCGTTACATGCAGTTGGCTCCTGCCTTAATTTACCTCCTTACTGTTTCCACTGGCTAATGGTTGTATCACAACACAGTGGTTAAGGCAGTCACTAGAAAGACTTGTGCACTCCAGATCATAGGCTCTCTCTTACACCACTTAACACGTATGCCTTGAGCTTGGTATGAAAGGGTAATTTCCCATTATTATGGAGAATCTTGCCTCAGGGGTTCCAGGATTTCATTTCAGGAAAGAGCTTTGAGCAGCTTGCTAGTGAGTGGGCAATGTCAGCAGCGACAACCAGGAGAAACTGAGATGCCCAGTAGGATAGTGGCAGTCGAGTAGCAGTTCAGAAAATGTCACTGGTGTCTGAAGTGGTAGATACAGACACCAAAGAGGCCAGTAAGTGCTAAGGCACCACTTACAAATGCCTTGCACAAACAAAATAATCTGAAAGTTCACGATGCAGTCCAAGCAGCCATCAGCTATTAGCTCTGTGCTATCAACAGTGACCTAATTTGGGGATTCAACATGAAATGCCATTGCCTCTAGCACATCTGTGATTATCGTCCTGTTCAACTGTACTCCCTGAAGGGTCGGATAAACCCCTTCCCACTAGTCTTAGCTCATGAATGCACTTGATTTTCAGATATAGTTTCTTCTCTCCTTTGCAGGTGTGGATCCTGTTCCTAGCCTTGCCTACTCAATTCTCACAAAATGATCTCATTTTTTTCTGGGCACTAGAGAAACATATTACAAACACCTTATAACGACAGATGCCAGCTCCTATACCTTTCAACTTATTTATGGGTGGTTTCCGTGTTTCCTTTGGCCTGTTAGGTCTGTAATGATCACATCCAGCCTGGCCATGCAAGAATCATCCCCAGTACTGAGCAGCTCCAGCTGGCAAATACAACCCAAACCAAGCGTAACCCATACCAGCCCTGCAAGGAAGCACACAACTGCTTTCTTTTTCTCACTGTAATTTTAAAGATCCACATTAGGGGCGAACCCCTGGACGGATGCTGGGTGTCAGACCTGAGTTCCCTCCAAGGGAGCCAGTTGTAGGAGTGGGAATGCAGCACTTCTTCACGAGCATAGTTGTGCTTCAACACAACTGTCCTGTCCTACACCTGATCTCACTCCAAAGGCCAAATTTCAGGAGGCAGATGAGAAGATCTAGTTATTGCTACAACCAGCAAGCACAGACCTTCCTCACAACTTCATCTCCACCTTGCTTGTGCTGGTTTTGTGGCACCAGCAGTGGTCAGTAATCCATTCTGCAGGTAAACCAAGATAATAAAAAAGTAGATGGCAGTAATAATTTGCTAGTCTGGTGAGCTAAATTAGCTCACTAAATTGTCAGATGACTATCAAACCTGGCACAAAGGGAAAGTCTGGTGACTACAAAGCTCAGAGTGGGGAGAGGGGACTGGGACTGTGCTTTCTGTGAAATGTTGTTTCTGGGTCATACTGGCATCAGCAAATGTCACAGCTTAAATTTCATGCAAAAAGAGAGAGAAAGAAGAACACGAATGTCACCTCTTTAGGAGACAACAAATCTTTAGATCAGCTGCTACAGAAGCATTTCCTTATCACTTCATGAAATCACATGTATTTTTCCTCTAAAGGGAAGTTTTCTTAAATCAAGGCATCACTGTGGTGAATATTAGCTCAGAAAAATAGTTTGTTACAGGACAGAAGGGCATTGCTAATTATATTAATGTTCCAGCCAGCAGACATTGCACCTTTACTGCATATGCATACACAATGAAAGTTTGAATACAAATAAACTTCCAGTGTATAACTAATAAAAGATATGTAGCACTAATTTTTTATAAAGACAAATCACACGATGCACTCCTCTGCTGAACTTTGAACAAAACAAATCTGACTTATACTACACAGATTTTGCTTCCCTTTTACAGCATAAATATATAGCTTTACGTTTGAGTCAACTCTAGCTGCCATCAGTTGGGGACTGGTGTTCCTTCTTTCTGCTGTTTCTGCATCTAAACAATGCAAACATTCAAGTGACCTTTGAGAGAAAATTATTCGAGGTAATTATATTTCTAAACTTTAATATCACAGGGAAACAAACGTGAAAATTGCTGCCCTCTTAAAATATCTTTGCTAAAAATAGTCTCTCCAAAAAGAGGAGCACAGTAAGGTATGAATTTTACTCTGATAGCAACCGTCACTTGATTGAGGTGCTAAATGTGAAAGCTGTTATTTTAACTCTGAACAAGACAATCTATCAAAAACACGGACCCGAATTAAGGAAAATCAAACCCCAGCTATTGTTAGCTATTTTCCCCAGTAACGGATTGCATTTAGTTTATAATTCTTAAAACGCAGTAAGGGAAGCTTAATTGGAAACAGCCCAAGGTTGTTAAAGAGAAAGGCAGAACATGGTCATGCAGTCACCCCATGCACGCAGATCCCGGGCATCACCGGGTGCTCTCTCTGCAGAAGATGAGGTGAGGAAGGGGGTGGTGGTACCCAGTTGGACCTGTCGCAGTGGGGAAGCTGGAAGGCCGCACCCCCCCGGCCACAGGAATGTGACGCTTCTCCGGGCTCTGCCTGTTGGGACGTGACATCAGAGCCTACGCTCAAAGCTTTATTACGAAATACTTAGCGCTCTGTACATTTGAGTTTTAGAATCTTTCGCTGTAATCTCTCCACGTTGGTGAGACCTTAATGTAGATTCTACCTTGGCTCTGGCAGCTATTTTTTTCAGCATTATCAGCCTGATTTGCCCTGGGCTGGTTTAACAAATGCTGATAAGGACAGAGAGTGCCAAAAAGCTCAGGAGTAGGAAAGTGCCTGTTCCTCACATGGGGGCATGGACACCAGTGTAAGCAATTACAAAAACTAACTTGGAAAAAAAATGGTTGTGCAAGCTAGACCTTCCTCTTTTTGCGGCTCTGGATAGGGTGCCACTTAAAATGATCTCAGCTGATTCACTGTCCTGCCCTTTCCCTTCCTGCCACCCCCTCCCCCCTTTTTTTTATGCCAGCTGGCACTCAGGCAAATAATCAGGAAAAGAGTTCAAGGGAGCTCAGCTGGCTGAAAACAAAAGGTGCTCATCTGTGGCCAGCCTGGCTTCCCAAACTTATCAGCCAGTGTCATGCGCTCCAGCACAAGTGCACGTTTGGGAATACTGGGGTTGAGGGGAGACAAGGACCGTGGCACCTCCAGTTTAAATGACCAGCCCTCAGGTGGATTCACACCTAATAGCAGCAGCCTGCAACTGCTGAGCAGAAATGGTCCCATCCTTTCTTCTCCCACCTCCCCTTTACTGGCCAAATACCCCTGTATCCTCCCTCCTGCTGGCTCTGGCCTGAATAACAGAGCAAATGAATGGAGTCTGTGGATCCGGAAGAAAATGTGTCTCAGAAAATAATGCAAAGACTCCTTCCAACAAGCAGAAATCCAGCCCCAGAGTCCGAAGGGTACTATTTGCTCCTTCTCTTTGTCTTTCTTTGTCATTTCTTTCTCTTGCCCTTCTTGAGACATGTTGTCATCCACATTAGGAAACATATAGCCCTATGAGGAATTTTTCCTCAGGAACTGTGGTGGCTGACCACATGATGGAAATTGAAATGGAAAATATTCCCATTTTCCTTGTATGGTGTGATCTGTGTAATGCAAGCATGGATGATTTCCATTTCATTGCTTCTGCAGGTCAAGTCTAACTTCACTCGATACTCTTCCACCCTTCCCATCAAAAAAAACAAACCAATAGTAATCTCACTTTGTGGAGGGTCAGGCAGACAAGGAAGCATTTGCAAAGCAGAGAACCCAAACAATTCAAAACCCGAGGTTGAAATTGGTGGATAACAGGGAAGTTGCAGAAATATGCAAACCATTTTATTCAAGTTTTGAAAACTTTAGTTTTTGATATATCAACATGTCCCACCACACCATTTTGTAAACTTATGTTAAAATTAGTTCTGGATTTGTGCTTTTTGTGTAAACACCTACGTGTAAAAAAAATAAAATAAATTAAAAGACTGTATTGATATTATCGTTTTATTTCAAGTTACATGTAATGTAATGTATGAAATGAATAACATAAATCTTAAAAGATACATGAGCATGAGACAGCATTCTCCATCAAATAAATGCTAAACAATTATCCATTTGAAAAATGTGGGTCTAGACTTCAGGCCTCTGCTCCAGTGGATACATCTTCCTTGTTGTGTGGATTCTGCCTTCACCCTGGAACCTTTTTTGGGCTTCATCCAAAACTCTGGCACTAGTAGAAACCTGTTCTAAAAGTTCTGAACCTGACCTTTTCCTTTGTGAGCGGAATAGTTTTGGTAATTTTCATAATTATGTTTTTCCCTCATTGTGTTCAGTGTTCCAGGAAGCATAGGCCACTCAGAATCTCAGAATGTCACATCCCCTAATAAATCTGGTAGCTTTATGCCTTATTAGCCTGACCAATATTCGCAGTGAGTAAGCAGGGATTTTTTGCTTTTTAAAAATAATTATTATCTAAGCATTGCCTTTTGATGTACCCTCGATTTTCAGGAGTGTGAACAACGTTCAGGAGTGTGAACATGACTGCATCACTGTTGCTTTTGATTTAAATGAGACCAGGAACAGGTCTGCCTAGGCTAGAGAAAGCGTGGACCTCATGTTTCCTAAATGCAGTACAGCATTTATTTTAATTACTAGCTAGGATCTATTTCACAGAAAGGTGAGCATCTCCGTTCTAATGACGAATCATTTTCTCTTTCTGTAGTGACTGTGATTGCCTCATTATACTTTCCATGGTATATAATTTCTGTGTTGACACAAGTGGGTGTACAGCAAAAAACCTCACTCATCCAGTCAGCCTAGGATACTCAAGTCAGTTTATCCTTTAAAGCACAAGTCTGCAGCACATATAAAAACAACAGAACAAAACAAAGTCTGAGTACTCCCACTTTGACGTTCTGGTTTCTTTAGCTTAATATTACGCGGACGGTATTTTCTTTCCTTCATAGAAGAGAAAGGCAATTCTGCCATTAAATAAAATGCTTGAAATCTCCTGATTTAAAATCCTATGCATTACATATAGCATCTAGCATCTAACTGGATAGATTTCTTTTTAAAAGGAGATCTAACAGACACTGTGAATTGTCATGTCTTTACAAGATATGAGCAGTACTTATCTGTACCTTCGTGGAAAATGACAATGTGTTTACCCTACTTTGCAAAAAATGAATTCTGAGCTGGCAGGTAAGAGCTGCTGCTTTACTGAGAGTAACCATCCATTTTGAAAAACATCAGTGCACATTCATATATTCACTATTCCAGCAGAAACAGAGACAACGCTGATTTCATCACTAGGAATCCTTTATTGAAAGGAAGGTGTAACACATCCTTTTTAGCTAACCACCTCACGAGTGGTTACTCATTTGATCTAATGTTTTCAGTGAGGGAGAAGGAACTTTATTATGGACATCAAAGAAAAATAATAAACAGTAATACGATCCCTTTCAAAATTTGTTTGGACTGCAAAATCTGGACTACATAGCTTTTGCATTTGTGTAAATATTTGGTTATGAGGATGCTTTCTTATTATAGACAGAGCTGTGGACGTGGCAAAGGACACAGTACTAATACAACTTACCACTTTACAAGAAAAAAACGGTGACGGAAACACATTTATGTCATTTAACAGCTTTGCTATTGCATTATATAGCAATATATGCACAGCAATAAATTCATCAAATGCACTCAACTGTGGAGAGTAAAACTCGTCAAGTCTGCTTTATCGTCTGATAAATGTAACGGAGGGTTTTGCTGTAGTGTCATGCAAACCATGTATTTCTGAAGTTGGCTGCGGTTGCCATTTTGGGCGCCATGCAGCTGTGTCACGTTACCAAATTCTGATTGTACCCTTCCGCAAACCGTCTTATCATCCTTTTGTCTTGCTAGTTTTCTTCAATTCCAGACCTTTCAGTCCAAATACGTATGCGCCGCATAAGGAGAGCACAAGACGCTGCAACAGCGTTGCCATGGGGACTGACGAAGACAAGCACACGAGTCTCTTCGGTGCTCACACTAACGGCGCAAGAGCCACCACCACGGCGGTGACCAGCACCGCAGCCCGCCCGCACGGCGCCCTTGGCGCCCCGGGTGTCACCTCAGCTCCCGCTGACAGCCCTCACACGGGGCTTCGGGCGCTCGGGCCAACGCGCGGTCCCGTTCCTAGCGGCCAGCCCGGGGCGGCGGGGCCGGTGAGCCCGGCCCGCAGGCGGCGCCGCCGGGCGAG
>VWYH01009618.1:104387-121292 GCA_013399365.1 Pampusana beccarii | reverse complement strand
TCCGCGGCGGCGCTGGACGGGCGGGGGGCGGCAACAGGTACCGCCGCCGGGGGTGGGCGCCACCGAGCGGCCGCTGGGGCGGGGCTGGGGCGGGTGTCGGCCGGAAGTGACGGGGCTGGGCTGATTCACCTGCTGGGCGGTGCGCAGGGGTGGGGGAGGTGCCCGCCGGGAGGGAACGGCGGGTGTCGCTTGGCCGCCGCTCGCCCCGCGCCATGGAGCCGTCGCCGCCGCTGCTGGTGTCCCTGGTGCTGCTCTGCTCCGCAGGTGAGCGCCGGGCGCAGGTGGAGGGCAAGGGGCGGGCAGGAGGGAGGGAGGTGGCGGCGGCGGCTCCGTGGGGCTGGAAGAGAGGGCGGCGGGGCGCTGCTGCCCGCCCGGCTTCTCCCGCGGTGACCGGGGGGCGCCTGCCCGCCACACCTCTGCCCGTGGGGCCGCCCCTGCGTGTGTGTGTGTGTGTGTGTGTGTGTGTGTGTGTGTGTGTGTCTGTGTGTGTGTCTGTGTGTGTGAGAGCCGGGGAGGCAGCTGGGCGGGGGGCTCCGTCTCCACCAGCCCCTTTCCCGGGCGGCCGTCGCCGCCCACCCCCTGCCTGCGGCTGGGTAGCGGCCCCTGAGGCGCGGTGCCCGGGTGGGCGCTGGCGGCTGCGGCGCGCTGCGGAGCCCACCTGGGCTTTGTCCGCCGCCCGCCCGCGGGGCGGCCAGCGCCGCTGCCGCCGTTTGTCTCTTTCCTCTCCCTACCCCTGCCCGCCTCTGCCCCTTCCCCTCCCCGGCAGCCCTCGGCGTGTCTGGGGACGACCCGCCCCGCTGCGAGCTCCGTCTGTTTCCCGCGGCGTGCCTTCCCTTCAGGTGGCGGCGGGGTCTGTGCGTGACAGGCTTTCCGCGCCGCCCCCGGCGGCACTGCCGTGCCGTGCTGCACGACGCCCGGTGTCGCTCCCGGTGTCGCTCCCGTGTCCCGCCTCTGGCCGCGCCCCGGGGCGAGCGGTGTGCTGGGCGGGACGGCGGCAGGAGCGGGTCCGGCTGCGTGCGTGCGGCCGGATGGGCGCCGCGCGGGAAAACCGAAGTGAAAAGAGCAAGAAAATTAAATTTAAAACCCCAAACCCCAACCCTGCACGTGTGATAGCCCTTTGATGTCTGGGTCTGACGTCGCGTTGGTCTCGCTTTGAGAGGGTGGAAGGGGCCAGGTGGCTTCCAGGGAGCCCTCGCAAACCGGATTGTCCCAGACCTCGTGGCCACGATTGAACTCAGTGGAGGAAACGGGAGAGAATTTGAGGCGGGGGGAGAGGAGTTGGATTAGATGGGTGTAAACACGTTTGTTTTTCTTGCTGAGAGAAAACAAATGGTTAGATATTTTAGATTAAAATAAAACAAAACAAATAACCCCCAAAACACCCCCCCCCAAAAAAAAAAACCCCAACAACAACAAAAAGCAAACGAACAAAAAACAACAAAAAAACACACCCAAAAAAACCCACCCTACCCAAACCAAACAAAAAAAGCCACCAACAGTGGCAGGGCTACTAAAAAGTAGGCAAATGTTTTTCATTTCAAACATCTGGTGTTATTAGGCTCCTGTAATTAACTGAGTTGGAGTGCCATGTTAATGTTTCCTAAACATAGCTTTAAAAACAACAAAAAAAGTTTCCACTGAAGCTGACCCGAACTCATGTGAAACTGCAAAAGATGGCAAAACACCTATGGAGGTTCAGGTTCACAGTAAAACGTGTGTCAGTGGTGTCAGGAGGCCAGTTTTTGTTTCCTGTTGAAATGTTAATGCCTTTGTTGATGTCACTGCTGTTTTGGGAAATTACTCACGGGATCAAAATTCTGTGTCTATAATGGAGTGATGAACTTTGATCTCCAGTATGAAAGGATATTGGTAGTTCTGCATTAACACTTTTTTTAAGCAGAGTTAGAAACAAGATAGATGCTGTGTGAGAACTATGAGTTACTAATATTTAGTTGACAGGGTTAGCAATTATTATTTATGTTGAAACACTTCATGTAACTAAAGCTGTGAAAAAGCCTGTGAGTAGAATTTTTATATGTACTGTGGGCAAGCTGGATCACTTCTGGGATATCAAGCACCATGATACTATAAAGCTAGGAATAATTAATATATGAGGAAATGTAGAAACAGAACAAAATTTTACACTTTAGATGTGCTGTAAGTGTACAGGTGTCTTCAGGCTTTTATTGGATTATTTCGTAAAGAAAGTAATATATTTGTGTTTTGATTTGGAGTGTCTTTTGCACTGTTACTTGGATGTCATAAATTTCACATTCTCTGAAGGAAATACTTTAATGAGATATATACATGTATATATATATATGTATGTAGGAGTTGATACATCCTCTGAGCTTGCTTGTGCTTTTTCCCCATCAGACTGAGTTAATATTTCTGGGTCTGTGTTCCAGATAGACATTACTTCCTTCACTGAGGGAACGGATGTCACTAAGTTGCTGTTCCCCATATGGACCCAACTTGTAGGAAGTTAATTTTTGTGCAGTAGAGTGAAAGCTGTTGGCGGTGGAGGATAGCCTAGGTGTGGAAGTCTTTACTTGGGATGTGGTACTGGAATAATTTGTTGTGTTATTTTAAGGCTTGCACCATGTGCTATATTTTCACAGGGTTGTTTTTTTTTTCCCCATGTAAGCTTCATTTTCCTTGTTATACTATTGCTAAAAGTAGATAGTTCAAAAAAACGGATTTTGTATAAATAAGGTGATGTATCTTGACTGTACAAAATACACCTTCAGCAGGCAATGGGGGCTGTACCATTACATGTTGAAATAGGAAAGTGTTTGGATTTAAGTTGTTGCTGAACCCTGCTTAAGGTCAGTTTCACAGTCATAAATAACCAAATTGGGAACTTCCCTTTCACTTACAGGGAGGGAAGAGTTCATCCTTGAGCATTTTCCAATACTAGGGGAGAACAATTAGTTTCTGCTCTATCTTTCTAATTAGTAATGAATTAATTCTAGTGACTGCCTTGGTATTATATGGCTGTGCAACTGATAAGTAACTTGTGGCAGTTTCTTCTTGCCTTGGTGCTTTTAGAAGATGACCGTAAAACAGGTTGGTGTAGTGAAATTCAGGATGATATAAATTCACATTTGAATGACTATTTCTGCACCCGTAACAGTTATTCTAATTGTACTAGTTCTTCTCTATTAAAAAAATGCACTCCAAGTCTGTGGTGAGGGAGAACTTGCTGGCCATTTGAAGGGTCTGTTTTCTATTGGTATGTATTGTGGTTACGTATGATCAGTCATTTTAGGTAGTTGGGGATTGCCACAATGTACAAAGTTTAACTTAAATAAACAGTGTATAGCTGTCATCAACAAATCCTGGACTAGGGTAATAGAAATTATGTACCTCTTCAGATCTTGAAATATTTTATTTAGGTACCAAGTATTAAACTGTTTTCCAAAAGGCAATACAGAATTCTGTTTTGAAGAGGAAAGCTGTTAAGGGCTGGCAGATCATTTTGTTATATCTTATGGATGTGTAAACTAGTGTATTTTTTTTTAATTATTATTATTATTATTATTATCTATTCTAAGCTTTCCAGAATATGTGGTCATCTCAATAACTAATATAAAGAAAGTGTATTGTTTCTCATTCAGTGGCACTGAGCACGTTTGCCTATGGGTGACGTCAGGGGGACTGTGTACTTACTGGTAGCGTCTTACTGACTATACAGTGTTGGGACATCATCATCTCATTCCATTTGGAGCAAATTCAAGTTTGTACAGGGTTTTAGAAGACTGAGAATACCTATAGATGCCTAACTTGTGATCCTGATTTAACGAATAAGATGGTGACCTATGACTGCTAAACTTCTAAAAATATGTAATGGCAGGACGCAGATTTGGAATAGCTATGAAATGTTAACATAGCCAGATTAGTATCTGTCTTCGTATAGGTATAAAAAAGTGATTGCATATGTGATGATCCATCTAGCCTTCAGAAGATGTGATACAAAATAGTAATGCTGTGCACATAGATGCTCAAATTGATGCTCAAAGTTTGAGGAGAGTTTGAAGGTAAATAACTCAGCAGGAATTTATTTAGTCTGTAGTGATATCTCTTAGTGCAGCTCTTGTGGTGGTCTGGTTTTTGTTTTTTACAATAGTAGTAAGTAATTTTGTACTATATTGAAATTCTACAGTGTGTGGTGCTTTATTAATAGAATAGTAAGCTTTTAAATAAAGTTTGGGTAAGCTTTGGGAAAAGGTTGGAATTATTGCTCTATCAAACTTGCAAAAGTATTCCCAATAACATGCATGCAGGAGCAGAACCTAATGTAGGCATAGTAAGTCAGCATTTGGTGGCTAGTACACTTTGTCAAATACGTATAATAAGGAACTTAAGCCCGTTCATGTTTTTATGCATGGAACAGGATCTTACAGAAGGTTAAATTAGGAGAAATTTGACTGTCAAAAGAGTAAAATGATCATTCCCATCCCAGTTTCTGAATTGCTAAACCTGGTACACTTCATCCGTTGCAGAGTAATTTTAACAAGTTGCAGGGTTCAAGTTCTCAAGTGTCCATTGATGTAAAAAGTTATCTGAAGTTCAGGACTCTTTTCTTAGGTGTCCTGGATTTTAGTGTTTCAAGAAGTAACTTTAACCAGAGATGACTTAATCAACTAGTTACTGCTGTGACATCAACTGTGCGATTTGGATTAGTAATTGTGCCTTAACTAATCTGTGTTTATCAGGAGGTATTTTATGCATTCGGAATGCTGCTGCAGAGATTATTATAGCTCATCACTTTGGTCTCCTCCTGTGCTGGCTTCCTCTGTGTTCCGTCAAACTTCAGCTGCCTGTCTGTCTTCACTTCCAGTGTTTGTCACAGCCTCTTCCAAAGCCGAGTTTGCTTAATATAGAGATGAAACTATGACTCCTAAATGGCTGGTTTAGATTCTACTGCTGCTTTACAAAAAATATATTTTCATAAGAGCACTTGTATGCTTTGCTACTGATTCCATTCATGCTTTGAGAAATTCCTTGTCAATATCTTAAAATCTGCCTCAATATCTGAGCGTTTTAGAACTCACTTGCTGCAGTGCCCACAGAGGTTTGTACAAACCAGGGAACTTGTTTTTGAAGCCAGTATTGTTTCATCATACTTCCTAACTTAATAATTTGTTGCCTGCGTGCATCCATAAGCTCTTAGTGGCAATGATTTGCTTTTTGCTCTTGTTGCAATTTCTGGTTCATTTCGTGGAACTTTTAGATGCTGTTTAAAACATAAATATGGAGAAATTTCAACAATTGTGTGGCTCACCAGCTTTTAAGAACGCTTCCCTCCCCCCATTGCATCAATTTAGTTGCTCTTCCTTTTTTTTAAAAAAAAAAATCTTTCTTTCCTTCTTGGGAAATCCTCTTTTTACTGATTTGCATCTTTCAGGAGATGGTTGTAAGAGCCACTTCAGTCTGTTGCCATGGGAGTAAGTGGCAGTGAAGCTATAGTTCTGTGGAAACCTGTTTCAGCAGCAGCTTGGACATAAGCAGCACCTGCATCCTTGCTGGTTATTTCCTTTACTGCTCAACTGTGTTGATTATGTGAGTCCATGCCATGTCTGAGCTGAGGCTGCGTAAAACTTTTCATGGAATTTTTTTTTTTTTTTTTAGCTGGTTAGATTGCATGATTTGAAATAAGAATGAGTTTTGCCAACAACTTCTCCTGGTACAGTGCGGTAATGAGTAACAGGAGGGATGGGAGAAGAGCATTAGGAGGAAAACATTCTGTTTGATCAATATTCTCCCATAGGAAAGGAATGTCTGTATAACCTTGGCCTGGGAGGAACTTAGTTGGGGAGTGTGACTACATTGCCAAATCAGGCAATCAGCTGAATGGCTAGGTGTTACCTCAAAGTTAATTTTTGCATCCCATTTCACATTTTTTTCTGCCTGTTCGTTTTCTTCATCCAACTCAATGAGATTGAGTCTGAGTTGTAACGGAAGAGAGTCAGCTGGAACCTCAAACCGATGTGAGTGGAGTACATTGCTACTGATTTTTGATTATTATTTTTTTTTTTAATGTCACCTACTTATTGGATCGTGTATTTGAGACTTGTGATTTGATAGAGAGGCAAGATTTGGAGCTTTATTTGCTGTAGGCTGGAACCATTCACCGGTACTGTGATGTCCTTTAACTACAGTTAAGAAGCATCTGAGGTACTCAATGGTCACAAGTTTTGCAGTTCCACTTGCTGCCAGATTTTTTTAATAGATAATGTTTTTCATACCCTACAGCTAAAACCACTTAGTATGTTGACAGATGATTAATCAACAAGAAATATTTGGTGTGTGTAGAAGGAATGATGAGAGTTTCATGAATTCACAACTCTTAACTCGTGCAGAGTAGGTTTGTATTGGGAATTGAAATTTCATATCTTCACTGATCCTGCATTTTCACTTTTTCCTTTTAGACATATTAACAGCATAAACTACAAAGAATGTTTCATCTCAGTTGTTTTAAGGCATGTAAAATAATGTGTATGTATATACATATTTTAAAGCCTCCCTAAATTTTTAGATGACTGGTTAACTTTGTGACTATTTAGGGTGGATATTCTAATTCTTTGAGCTTATTCCTTTCTGCCTGTTTCTTACATGGGGGGCATGGAGGGAAGCAAAAGTGGGCAGACAGCCACTCCTTTCTGCCATTGTGATGCTTTACCTTTTTCTTTAAAAAAACGTCAAAAAAAACCTAACCCAAAACCAAAAAACCCAACCGTCTACTACTGAATGAAATAATTTTCAATTTTAATGTAAAACTTGCATGATGTGCCAGGAAAAAGCATTGCCTGTTCAGTAGCTCGGAAGAGCCAAAACCCCTTTACTCAAGTGAAAATAATATGGCTGCTCAGTTAAGTGTTTGATTGTGCTTAACTCCCTGATGCATTGACTGACAGATGTGCCTAACATTCACACTGCAGAAGAGTTGCTCCATTCAGATTCCTTTTAAATGCCATCAAATTGGCAGGAAAAAAAAAATCAAATCGTGTAACTTGATTGCTTAGTGACTTATGTAAGCCTTCAATATCAGTTTGTAATGGGAAAATAAGTGATTTTCAGGGCTAAATGCAAAAGCAACCCCTGCACTTGATGTAGACTTGGTAGAGAAGAGGCAGGCTTTTGTGTGGATAAGCCATATCAGGATTTGGGTTCAGTTTTTGGTTTTGGTTTTTTTTTTTTTTTTTTTAGTTTGAGAAATGTCTGTGTAATGGTGGTCTCTCATTTCATTTTGCACTTCTTAATACTATTTCTAGATGGTTCCTTGATGGCTCTTAGGTGCAGTCTGAAGGTACAGTTTCACATTGCACCTAGTTGCATTACAGATGTGATGCGGTTACATCTGGTGTAACTTCACGTGTCTGTCGAGCTTGTTCCTACTTCCAGCCGTGGTGTTGGGTTCCTTCTTCCCTCCCTCCTGTTAGAGCAGCATCCCACAGCTGCTCTGAGTCCATTCAGCTGATACAAATGAAAACTTTTTTTTTTTTTTTTTTTCTTTTTAAACGTGGTGTGCGTTGGTTTCCTGCTGGCTGAGTTCACAAATACAATGTGTGGGGAGCTGGCAGCAGTGTGGCTGGTGTGGGTGTAATGTGAAATTGCTCTCTGTGGGTGGGGTTCCGTGGCAGAGTAGCCAAACCCTTATCAGGGCTACTGCAGCCTCCCAGCTTTTCTGTGCCTGGCTTTGTGCTCCCCAGCAGTTGCTTTGTGCCTGGGGGACTCTCCTTCACAGAGCCCCACCTGGAGAGGACAAGCAAAACTTCCTATGCAGAGTCAGTTTTTAGTGGAGTCAATTCTTTGTTCTGGGTTTCTGCCTTTTTGCATAAAGTGTTACACTGGCATAAAGGGAGGTGACCGGATCAAACGTGAGGATGAGACGGCAGGACCTCAGCAAATCCAAAGTGTCCTAGTTGCCATTCTCTTAATACTGCCACTTGGGTTAGGTCATGCTGGATCATTTAGATGTGACCGAGTCTTAAAACTCAGAACTCCTAGTGATCTTCTGCAGATGTTGGGCTGCTCCTGTGCTTATAATTAAGATTAATTCCAATTTTTCTTACGGTATCCCCTCCTCCTTTAAGTTGTCCTCCAAAAGCGTATCCTTTCCTTCAGTAATGAGATAGAAATGCCCCCCCTCCACTTGATAAGCAAGTCCCTCTCCAGTAAGGTCATCAGCTGCTGCAGTTGCTAGGAGACCTGGCTGATGACTTCGGGTTTAGCAACAAAAAAGCTTCAAGAATGTGCTGAACAAGTAAGGAGCACGAGGACAGTTGTAAGAGGAAAGGGATGTTGGATAGAATCTGAAGGCAAAGCCGATGTTAGGGAAGAAGCAAAAGTTGGAGGGGGGGGGGAATAAAAAAATCAGTAAAGCTTTAGCCTGTGATTTTTTAGGTTTTCTTAGTTGTTCAACTATTCCAGCTGATCTTGGTGGATTACAATTGAGAATGAAGTTAAGATCATGCTAGGTATTTGCAGAGTTGGGCTTATTTGTGATTCTGTTTTTATAGGTCTTAAAATTAAGAATTTTTATATTAGATTGGGAGGATTAATATCTTCTAACTGAATTGTGCAGGATGTTTTAAATTGGGGCATGGGGATGCAACACTACATGAATTAGATCTAGTTATTCATTTAATGCTGTCTGAGGACATACAGACTGAAATAACTTTTTTTTTCTTTCCTATCTTTGAAAAAGTATGCTTAGACTGCTTCCTGTTATGTGTAGGGTTTTTGTTTTTGTAATTGACAGGATTTGTGGATTCAGGTTAGCTCTGGTAGATACTCAGTAACTTAACAATTGCTGTTGAATTTATGTATTTTGTCAGATTTTTCAGGCTCTCCCAATGCGGGATTGCTTCAGTTTGGCTTCTGTTCAAAGCAGATCACCTTAAGGTGGTGTTTGTGGTATTCTGAAGGGGAGTAAGTCTTTTTAAGCTGTTCTGCAGAAATCGTGAGCTTAGAGTGGCAAAACTTCTATTTTTGGAACTGGTTGGATTTCAGTGTTTGCGGAAAACCGTGTTTGTCCTGTGAATCTGGGGATCAGACAGTAGAAAGGGATATAAGACTAAGTAGTGGAGTCCACTTTAATTGTGGAAGCAGATGAAAAAAGTAAGAAATAGGTAGGGAGAAGGTTAAATCTGTGATTTGAAGTAGTAGTGCCACCCTAGTTACTTTAAGGTTAAATACAACTGGAAGACTTTGCCCAGTAAATGCGCCTCAGAAAAGTGGGGCTTCCCCCTGCACCGCCTGCTCAGAAGTAGTAAAGTTTGGAAATACAAATCCACTGTTTTGAGACCCAGCAGCGGCAGAGCTGACTAACCAGGTGGTAGAACTTTGCCAGGCTTATTCTGGCATGCAGGGTTTTTTTCTGTATTTTGCTTTCAGTGCTCCTGCTGTTTCATCAGGCTTCTCTCAGCAGCTTATGGCAGAACCTTCCTCCATGCACGTAAGTCTTTTAGCTGCACCACCTGTGGAAAAAGTGTCCTGAAAACTTAACCAGACCAGAGCTCTGGCAGTTTGGTCTCGTAGCTTCATTCTGCTGTATGTAAGGCAGCTGAGATGGAATGGGAGAGGGATATAAAATCTTGTCTCTACGAACGCTAAGTGTCCATATAAAACTCAAGCTCTTTTCTCCAGATATTGCTTTGTGAATTTAGTTTCTGGAACTATTTTTATATTTCCTCTGGAACTAAATGGACTGGGAAGAGGAGACAGTGTTTGAAGCAAGGACTGGGAGCCAAATCTCTTTGAGCCGAGTGCTTTTATTCCTTGGTTGTCTTTACTTTCTCTGGCTTCATAAACTGTGTCTATTTTCTGCATAATAGAAGAGCTTCATGAAGATGTGAGTCTTGACCAGCTTAGAGGGCACTACGCTGGGAAGTATGAAATGCAGGTGTGAACATCTTTTGTTTGAATCTCTGTCTTTGGGGATTAATCGATGTTCTGCCTAGTGGTCTTAGGCTGGTATAGAGAGGCAAGTTTTTATCTCCGATCTTTTTGGATTGGGCCTCTTTGAGTTTTAAGAAGAGGCATATGTAGTATATTAGTATCAGTAACTTTGGAAATGTTAAAGTGCTTCATGCTTTTGCTAAGATAGTGTGGTGGGGTTTTCAGAATTTTTTTGACTACTTTGAACTGTGCTTTTCTATTAAATTGGTGTTGCAGCATTGTACAGTAACCACAGAGTGTCAAGCATGGGAAAAATATGGTCTGTGGAGCATATTAAACATTAACTGTTTAACAATTTTGATACTAACAGGACAGTACTTTCTTTGTTAGGAGAAGCTTTGTGATTTACCTGTATCAGTGGTGGATTATCCTAACAATCTGAATTCTCTGCAGAGTTCTACAGTTATTACACACTAAAACCAAACCTGCTCTTTGGATACATATCCACTATAGATTCAGGTGTGGTAATGCTGTACCACTTTATTTTATTGTTTTATTCAGTGCTGCATGATTATCTTGCTTTTGGTAGTTCGTTGCCTGTTGCTTGCCTTGTTCCTTTCTCTCATCTCTTGCTTATTTTTGCCTCAGGTGAGATTGCTGTGAAGGTTAAGCATTCTCCAGTACCTAGGTACCTGATTAAATAAATAGGACATGTATTGAGCTAATTTTTATTTCGGATTCTGCCCTGAAACATTTGATGAGAGTATCTGTGTACTTTGGCTGTAAAAGAGAATTTTAGAGTTTCATTCTGACATCAAAAGTCCCCAATCTGTTGAATTTGCTTTCTAAAGGGAAGATGGCTAATTTTTTTGTCATTCTATTAAACCTCTGGTTTTCTTCTTACTCTTATTCCTTTAATGTTTACTAAGCTAAAGGAGACTCGTTAGCAATTATTTCTTTGTGTTGCTCTGTGTCACGTGTCCCATGGAAAAACAGTGAAGTTGAAAAAATAAGTATGACTCGAGCTGGTTGAAAAACTGGAATTGACTTTTTTCCCCAGGTTGCTTAGTCTGAATTTCTGAAGCCTGATACAACTTCTACAGAAACTGAAGTGGGGTTAACCCTGCTTTAGTCTGTCTCAGACCTCATCAGGACTAGGGACACGATGTTTTCAGGATTTTTTGTGGCTTGGTGATGCCTGTCAGAAGTTGTAGGGTTTTTCACACAAGGAAACTTAGTTGCACCAAAGCTTCATAGCATTTTTGGCCCGAGTTCCAGAAAGCTGTCTGTGTTGGGACCTCGCTCTTGCTGTTGGAGGCAAGATGCTGGAAACTGAGAACGCAAATCTGAAGCTAGGCTTTCTGGCCTTTGAGGGTCTGACTGGTAAAGCTGGGATGCAGTTTGTGGTATAGTCAGTTCTGATCAACTGTGGTAAAACAGCATAAGCGAACTCTGCTGCTTGTGGCCATCTCGGCTGTGCTGATGTGACTCAGCCCCTGGCTGCTGTAAAAATCACTAAAGTGAGTAATGTCAAATATTATTTTCCCTTTATTTTTGCAAAGGCAACTTTTAATCCACTTACATCATTAGGAGCACAATGCCTTGTTTTGGCATTGCTTGAGGATACTGAAGTTTTGTGTAGTGAGGAAGCCGGAGACTGAGATGGCAGCTTCTTGTGGGGATTTCAGCCATGAAGGAGACCTGTGTTTGGTTTAGATTGTGCCAGTAAAAACTGGGAAGTCTCCCTCAGCTAAGCACTCTGTGGTGTGTACCTACCTTGGTGTGTACTCCCTGCTTGCCAGGGCTGTAAATGTAAGTTGACTCCCTCAGTTCTATCGGGCCTTATTTCAGAAATGTGGTTTTGAAATAAGGTGTTGTAGAACTTCTGTCTGAGTGGAAGTGGGAAAGGGGAGAGTTGGGGAACTTTGCTTTATTAATATCATTGGAGCTAGCTGAAAAAAGTAGATAAGCTATGGATGAGAGATATATTCAGAAGTAAAAATGAGGATTGTGGGGAGTTGGTTATTGAGACTGAAGTCAAGAGGAAAGATTAGATCACAGCTATTATACATTTATAATCTGTATTTGAAAGAAGAGTATAAATTGCAGCATCTCTTAAATGAATTTTATAGCTGGTATGTCAAAGGGCTAATATGCATTTCTGGTTGTCATTGTTATTTACTTATTAAGGCTTCATTCTGTGGAGAAAAGGATATGTTTCCAGCCATTCCTTGTTATGAGTGGGAACTGGCAAACAATGTTTTTTGGAGAGCCTCCTATTAAAGTTGAAGTACTGTGCGAATGCAGATTGTGGATGGATCACGTATGGCTTGAAGTACAGCAACATCTCTGAACTCAACTCTTACCCCATGTAGAAGCATTCTGCGATTCTTTGCAATTGTGCTCCCTGGCAATTGTCATTTCAGACATTGCTCTGAACCCAGCAGCAGCCCTGCCTTGGGGGTGCGTTTCCTCTGCTCCTGCCCCTCGGTGTGTGTCAGCCACCATACCTTCTGCTGTCCCAGCTGGTTGTGTTCCTTCCCTGGTAATGTGTTTAGGGAGGGATGGTGTATTTTGGGTTACATAGCACTTCTGTATGCTGTCTGATGCCAGAAACATTAATGCCAAGTTTAAATTTACACTTAAATTTGTGTAAGCCAGCAATACAGAAATAAAGCATATCCTCAACTTGTAACTTTTTTGCTTTAAATAAGAAAACACTACATGCCTAAGTAAGTCGTCTAATGAAAATTTACTTTCTGTTGTTTGTTATTATGTATCACAGCTTTGTTGGCATCTCTGTTCGAATGGAGAAAGTTTTGCTTCATTTTAATGTTTTGTCTACTTTCTGTGTTGAAGATTCTTTTATACTAGAAAACAGTTTCCATCAAATTCTGTCAAACGTTTAATTTTACTTAGATTATTCTTAAAAATATGAATAATGTAGTTTGCTAAGGCTGTGTTCCACTTGAGTGGTATTTGAAGGTATGTCCAGATATTCGGAAGGAAATACAGTTTCTCTAAAGATGGCTTGCACCCCTTCAGAAATGCAGAAAACCTATTCAGTCATGCAGATACAGTTTACAGTGCTCTTTAGGGTTAATTTCCCAGAGGAAGAGTTATTTTATTCCGTATTAAGAAACTTAAATCTGAATGCTCAGGATCCAAAATGTGTAGTGGCCACTTTCCACCTTCTGATATAAACTTTTATAAGGTGTAATACTTATTATTCTGCATTGAGGAATGGTACTTGTCTCTTCTCACCCAGTCACAAGGGTTCATTTTTCTGTTTGTCCAACCGAACACAGCACATGTTCTCCTTACAAAATATTTGGAGAAAAATACACATGCATTTGGACCAATTGCACTTCTGTGGTGAATACTTTTCAGTTCTTTTTTGAGAATCTGTTGCATGCTTCTGAGTCTAAGCTTTGCAGTGATTTGTTAGCTGCAATTAAAAAGTAGATATTTTAATGCTAAGCGTCTCTGAATAAGCATGATAACTGACTTGAGGAACCCTCCTCTTTCTGGTGTGTTAAAACAAGTCTGAAATTTTGTCCATGAAATCCTGCTAATCAAAACAAATATAGATCTTCACTCACCGTGATAAAATGTCTGCCTGTCACGTACTAGCAGATAGATGCCAGAGTTTATCCACCCATATTTTGAGAATACTAGTGGTGTGAAAAGAAATTTAGTCTTCCTGATTTGAGTGGAAACTGAAAGAGGTGAGGCTTGGGAAAGCTTGGAGAAAAAGTCATCTTGTCACTATGTACATTGGCTTTGTATAGATCTTTAATGCAGTTACAGAATTGTTTATATTGGACATGATGGGAGTCCTCCAACCTTCTGCTCTGAGCAGAGTCAGTGCTCTGTACTTTGATCATGCCTGTGTCAGCTGTCACTAAATCAGCTGTCCCATTTTCCCTTTTGATTGCTGCTCATGTACTAGTACAAGCTTTTAATGTTGCATTCAGGTTTCTTGCTTTAATCAGCTTTGTTTAGGTTTTGACTTCCTTAGCAGGGATGCTGCATGCCTGGCTGGTATTCCTGTATTCCTCCCTTGGTAGGCTGTTCTCTCTTCCTCCTCCTTAGAGCTGCTGACTGATCTGCTTATTTTCCTGAGTGCTGGGATGTACTTTTCATGTGATAGCAGCAGTCGTCCTTAAATACCTGCCAGCTTTCTTGAGCTCTTTGCCCTTCAGACCTGGGTCCCACGGAATTCTATGTACTGAATGAGTCAGCCTGCCCTTCTGAAGTGCAGGGCCTATGCTGGATGTGTCTTTCTTCTCTCAGGATTTTGAGCTCCACTATTTCATGGTCACTACAGTCAAGGATGCTGCTGGTGATCACATCCACAGCAAGTTCTTCTGTATTTTGTTGAAAGCAATTCCAAGGAAGTGTCAAATAGGTTGATCATTTAGCATCTGTTTTTCCCTGAAATCTTTCAGAAGTCTTCTAGATTTTTTGTGTCCCGTTATATTGCCCTTCCAGTAGATGTCAGGGAGGTTAAAGTGTCTCACGATAACTAGGCTCCATGATTTAAAGACTTTATGGAATTGTTCAAAAAGACTTCATCTACTTTCTTGCCCTGATCAAGTGGTTTGTAACAAACTCAGGCCGTGATGTTGCTCATACAGAGCTCCTTTAATCCTGACCCACAAGCACTCAACCAGCCTGTTGTCTGTCCTGTAGAACAGCTTTCCGTGTTCCAGCAGCTCTGTCGGGTAGAAGGCAATTCACCTGCTGTTGTTTCCTTCCTGGCTTTCTTAAAAAGCCTGTATGCATCCATGACACAGCTCCAGTCGTCTGAGCAATCCCACACGCCTCAGTTACTCTGTCGTAGTTCTGTGTGCAAGTACTTGAGATGGTTCCACTTCCAACACATTTTGCCCTTGCCAAGGTCTATGCGTCTTCCACCAATGTGACTCATGTATTTAGTACATCTGAATCTCTATTCCCTCCCTTAACTGCAAGCTTCTATCACCATTCTGGATAGACTTCTCATTTAAAGTGCTTCTCACCAAATTTGATGAGGATGTTCCTAACCAAACCCAACCCTAACCCTAACTCCGAGTGGATCCTATCTCTGGACTTAGCAGCCCTTGTTTCTCAGGGTTACTCGTGGCCATAAAAATTAAAACACTGCCTGCAGTGCTGGTCCTGCAGTGAATTGCTTACTTGCAGGATGTGTCTCCACAAGCCTTTTCTTCTTCACATGAAAGAGCAAGGAGAACAAGTGTCCCCTGGGGTCCCATGTCCTTTGTCCCTGGAGTCTCCTCCCTTGGTTTGCTCCAGGGCTCCTTTGTCACTAGCATGAGTGCATGTGTGAGTAGGTAATAGCAATAGTTAGGAGAAAAAAAAAAAAAAAGGTAATAATAGTTAGTAGTTTAGCAGTTAATATTCTAAGGGTTGGAGGACTCTTGGCAGTCTCTCTAAATGCTGACTCTGGCCAAACCTCCTTCACCCAGCAGATCTGGTAGCAAAAGTGTGTGTCTATTCTGCAGAAGGGAATCTCCAACTAATATTACCTGCCACTCCCTCGTATTACTGATGCTTAGTTCAAAGCCAGCTAGCTCTGACACCTGCCTTAATTAAGATGCTTGCTGCTTCTGCCTGTCGTTCTAAGTTTGATAAAAAAATAGTGAGTGTGGAAAAAACAGCTTTGTGTGCTTGAGTTCTTAGCGTAAGAAAGAGAATGTGGAGCACTAGTACAATAAAATGAGGTATTGGGACATTCAGTAAGAAAGGAATTGAGTTTTATGAAAAATGTCTGAGACTTAGAAGACTCAGACTAGTGTTTGGGTACCCCTCATATCTGCTAATATGTGCTACAAATTTCACATGTAGGAATGATTGAAAGCTATCCTGAGGTGTACAGGTGCTTCATCTTCCATTTGCATGCATGAACATGTGGGTTAAATTTCCAGCAAGTCACTTTTGACTGTTGGGTTCTGCTTTTATTAACTTATGGCCACTATGTTGTTTCATATGCCCTGGACCAGAGAAATGGGTGCTGTAGTAGAACCTCAGACTGAAGTGTTTGCTCTTTGTGCCTTTTAAAGCGCTTTGAGGAAACTGCCGTGTGGTAGGCAGGACTGTTGGAGCCTGGTTTCCTAGGAGTGTGTCTCTGAAATGTAGTACTTCCACCTTTTAACATAACTTTTCTCCCCTATTCCCTGCGTACTTGTTCCCTTCCTCGGTGTTCTGCCGTCTGAATGAGAAACAGGTTGTGTAACGTCCACCTTGAACTTGCAGTCAGATGGAGTTGTCTGGCAGTGAAGGGGCAAAGAGATAGCTGAAGAGTCTAATGCTTCTTAGCGATGTCACAACAAATTAATAACTTCAGGGAGTTCTGGTTGCACTGCACTGTTATTTCTGCTTCATCAGAGATGAGTAAGTAATGAGAGAACACTGTCTGTACAAGTCCTGTTTGTTTAGAAAATTAGTCAAAAAAATCACCGTATTCATATTCACCTGTCCAGTTTCTTTGACCCGTGTTGTGTGTTTCAGCAGGTGTCAACTAACAGTTGGGGAGTTTATACTTTTTAGTTGTGCAGATGTGTTGTAGCATCTCCAAACTATGAATCGTGTTACCCACTATGTGCTGCAAAGAGGCAAATGCCAGCAAAGCATTTGACACAGTCTCCCACAGCATCCTCGCAGCTGAACTGAGGAAGTGTGGACTGGAGGATCGGGTAGTGAGGTGGACTGTGAACTGGCTGAAGGAAAGAAGCCAGAGAGTCGTGGTCAATGGAGCAGAGTGCAGTTGGAGGCCTCTATCTAGTGGAGTGCCTCAAGGGTCAGTACTGGGACCAGTATTGTCCAATATATTGATCAATGACCTAGATGAGGGAATAGAATGCGCTGTCAGCAAGTTTGCTGATGACACCAAGCTGGGAGGAGTGGCTGACACGCCAGAGGGCTGTGCTGCCGTCCAGAGAGACCTGGACAGGCTGGGGAGTTGGGTGGGGAAAAATTTAATTAAATATAACAAGG
>VWYH01009618.1:30482-104138 GCA_013399365.1 Pampusana beccarii | reverse complement strand
GCCAGGCTCTTCTCGGTGACAACCAACAGTAAGACAAGGGGTAATGGGTTCAAGCTGGAGCACAAGAGGTTCCACTTAATTTGAGAAGAAACTTCTTCACAGTGAGGGTGCCAGAGCACTGGAACAGGCTGCCCAGGGGGGTTGTGGAGTCTCCTTCTCTGCAGACATTCAAAACCCACCTGGACGCCTTCCTGTGTAACCTCATCTGGGTGTTCCTGCTCCAGCAGGGGATTGGACTGGATGATCTTTCGAGGTCCCTTCCAATCCCTGACATTCTGTGATTCCGTGATCCTCTTGCCTGAATTACTGAACACTGTTTGAAATCCTCAGCAGGTCCCTTTGCAGGGAGAGGAGAACAAATGTGTTCTGCAGTCATCTGTTGTGGAACTTCAGATGGCAAAGTGACTCTTACTGGAGGTGCCGTCACAGAGCAGAAGTGCTGCTTCAGTGATTTACCCTTATTTCAGAATGAAAGCTTTTAATTTCCCAGGTTGCAGATGTGCAGCTTTTGTAGTAGTAATATCTTCATGTATTTCATCATCAGTCAATAAGCTGTACTTGACATCCCATCTCACTTCTTGAATGTAGTAAAACAAAAATGCGGAAGTGTGATTTGGAGATGAACTTGAAAATATTGTGTTACAGTTTCCTAATGAGACAGTGGAGAAGAGCGGAAAAAAAGAACATGGAAGTCAGTGAAAAACAGATTAGGAATTTGCATTCTTTGCTACTGTGCTTTACGGAAACATGAATGTGCTCTGAATCTACCCATTTCTAGAGATGATGGCTAGTAGTAATATTGTCTTGCCTCAGGCTTTTTGAGTAAGTTTGTTTATGTCACTATACAGATTCTTTTTCAGGGATGAATTGAGGAAAATTTGTTGTCTGGAAACATGTTTTGCTTAGAGGCATGCAGATGAGGATTATGTAGCCTTTTTTGAGGAGTAAGACAAGCAGAAAGGGCAAACAAATCTAAAAACTCATTGAGATTTTTGGAAAGGATTCATTTATCCACTCCCTGTAGACAGAAGAGCCCTTATAGCTCAAGGCAGAGTAACTTAATTTGCTCCAACCCAGAACTTGACAACAATTCTGCCCATCCTGGCAGACTTCATTGCTGTTCCATGCTTTCATTTTACCAAAGAGAGAGTAGTGGTAACTTGAAAAACCTGCTGCTGAAACTTTTTGGTTTAGCTTCATGTGGGACTTTAATTGTACAAAAAAAATCGTATGGTTGCAAACAAGTAACTGGCTGTTGGATATGATTCCAAGTACATGATTTTGCATTGTGTTCGGTAACATACTGCACAGGATCTCTTAAGGGGTGACTAGTCTGACTAATGGCATGGTTTCTGTACAGGAAAAGTATATGATGGATTTGAATATATACTAAAATATAATACAATGCTTATGGTGAAAATTGCATGTGAAGTGTTTTTAAAACATAAAAATATATTTTTATAGGTCTAACAAGAAGCCTAAGTATAACTTCAAATCAATCAATGTTTGAAAAAGCACAAGGAGAGAAAGTTACGTTGCCATGTACTTTCGTACTCTCAAGAGAAGATGAAGGCCCACTAGATATTGAGTGGGTATTGATACCAGCAGATAATCAAAAGAAGGAAGAAATAGTAAGTAGAGACTTCTTTGGACAGTGCTAATTCAGTTGTTTGAGTAGGTCAACATATGAACTTCGTTACTGACATTAAACTTCCACGTTTTCAGGTTGATATGCTTGTAATCTGAAATTACTTTGAAGCACCAGTCATATAAAATATAGTGGAAGTTTTGGAATAGCAGATTAAGTATGAAATGTCAAGGAATTTCTCACTATGAACTTGTCTTCTAAAGAACAACTCTTAAATTAAGAAGTGGTTTAGTTACAGAAAACAAACTATACTGTTGTACCTGCATTGTTTTCCTGACTGAAAATTGATTAATGAGGATTTGATTTTAAATGTATTAACTCTTCCCTTTCTTTGGAAACCTTATCAATAAGATGACTCATTTAAGTAAAGAGGTTTTACAGAATGAAATTAGAGCAATTTTAAGCAGTTTCAGTTAAAAATCAATGCTGACGTATTGCTACTTGGGCAGTTGTTTGGTTGGAATATTCATTAGAGTACTGTATGTGGTGATAAATTGAAGATTGAGATATTTGGCTATGTCATACTTCTGGGATTATTTAAAACAGTGGAAAGAAACTCAAGAATCTGGAGATAACAAATTATTTTGAATGCTTGCATGCCAAGTGGATTTCTGATTAATATTTCTTTTTTAATAGATAATTATGTATGCTGTAGACAGGATTTATAATCATTATTATGCTGCTATGACTGGGCGGATGCAGTTTACTAATCCTGATCCCAAATCTGGTGATGGTTCGTTGGATATCCTGAATTTAAAGTCATCAGACACTGGCACGTACCAGTGCAAAGTGAAGAAGGCTCCTGGAGTTCAAAGCAAAAAAATACACTTGACTGTACTCGGTAAGATAATGCTTTCCTTGAATTTTCAGTGACATTTTTTTAATGTGTTTGTTCCATTCTGTCTTTGTCTAACATGAAAAATTATGTCAGGCAAAGTCATACTGGATCTATGATGATGCATCCATTATTGAGGCTTTGGGAGGGGTCAACATCATTCTGTTCTGGGGGATGAAGGGAGTAATATTCAGAATAATGAGCATTTAAAAAAATTCTATGCCTGGCATGTATTTCATAGAAAATCTTTCCGTGCATAGAAATGGTTTGTTGCACAAGTTGTCTTAGCAAAATGGATTGCCCTACTAGAACACAACTAACAAATATTTTGATTGTGACTGTTATTAATTTGATAATACTTTGTTTATTAGTAAAGCCAGCAAGAACTAAGTGTTCCGTTGAAGGACCACAGGAGATCGGAAGAGACGTTGTCTTGAAATGCGCATCACAAGAAGGATCCCCGCTTTTGTCTTATGACTGGAGGAGAGTATCTGGCACACGCGAACTTCCTGCCACTTCCATGCTGAGTACTGTCACACTTTATTTATTACTCTGAAATACTTGAGAAGGATTGCATTCGTATTTTTAGTTCATCTTGACTTGTGAGCATCTCTAGCTTAGCGCTAGTACAGTCAAGATGAGTGTCACTTCTGCCCTCTCACTGGAAAATAAAGCTGACTTGGAGTTTTGTGGTTTTGGTTTTTAGGTTTTTTGTTGATACTGGGAAATGTATCAGGCTTTGAGGTTCTTACTGCTAGGCTGCAAAATTGTGCTCACCCATACCTGACTGTTCTGAGTTCTCTTCCTTGCTGATGTTGGCTGCTTTTGTGCTCGAGAGTACAGTAAGGAAGAGCCAGAACAGAGTTCTAGACCAGTGGTTAGAGCTGCGTTCAGGGAAGTAGAGATAAATGCTTGAATTTTCTTAGAGGTTGAACTGAGGTCTTCACTTCCCGATCAAATGACAGAACTTCTTGCTTAAAAAGGGGTGCATTTTTTTAGAAGGAAAGTTGTCAAGAGTAACAGAGAGGAAACGGTTTACCCTTTTCTTACAAGAGCTGACATACAGGATTCCAAATTATTATAGTGGTGGTATTGGATTTTTATTCTGAGAACTCCGTTGTAGAAGGTTAATTTGTGGGTTTTGGCTTTTTGAAAGCTATTCTGGAATATTTTTAGACGAGTACTACTAAGTACCAGTTCTTTCTTATCTTCCTTGTAGTTATGAAACCTTAAACCTTGAGATGGTGGGGTTTTCTTGCAGATGAAGTAGTTCAAGAATCTGCTTACAAATAGACGTATTTCAGTTCGGGTTGTGTAGAACATACAGGACAAAGTGGTATCATCTGTCTAAGAGTAGTCAAAGTGAATGTCTAGGGGAGAGACAATAAGAAGTTGTGTGATTCTTCCTCAAGGGGTTTCCCTATACTCCTGTAATTTATGCCTCAGGAAATTCAGATATGGCTTCAGTTTAATTGATTTGAAACAAAAGCTGACTTCTGTGAACTTCTGCAGTTTCCTTTAAACTTTTGTAGTTTATTAGAATCTGCAATATCTTGGAACACAGATCTCTAAAAATCAACTGCGTATGAGGAACCTCATACTGTTCTTCGTTTTGAACTTGCCTCCTGGTAGTGCTGTTTAGTATCTTTCTTGTTTTGAAAGTGAACAGTTACCACTCAAGACCTTAAGCTTCTGTTACTGTTCCCCTTCTTTCTCCAAATTTGCCTCATGGTAACAGAAAAATCAATTGACGATATCAGTACTGGGCAAGAATGACTGAGGAAGTATGTAAAAGTGGCACGTAAATTGGTAAAATAATGTTTATTTTGGGCTTGTGAATTGAATGTAGGTTTGGGGACACTGGATATGTTCTCAATAATCTGGGCACTACCTAACTTCTTCAGCAGGAAGAGTGAAGTATTTGTGTGGTGCTTCATTCCGGTGATGGTGGTGGTATCTCTTGTAGGTCTGATGGCAAATCTATTGACAATTAAAGCGTGCAAGCCATTGGAAGTTCATCTAGTAGAATCTCACAAAGGGAGCTGTCAATGGCTTTTGAAGCCCTGGGGAAATACGCTTTTTGTTTTCCCTGATTTGTGTCTCCTGCTCTGTCAGCATCACCAGACTTAATTGGTAACACATGGGAGTGCAGTGTTTAGGATAAATCCACCTCATGTTGAACATGGGTTCTCTAGGAGAGTCAGTTTAGACAGAGAGGAGGAGGTACTTCTGGGATGCCTTTAATCTTTTGTATTTACATGTGTTACGGTGAGAGAATTTGCCACCTTAAGCATCTGTTCTTTTCCATTGACAGAGCAACTAGTCTGTAGGCTTAATATTAGAGTCAAACACTGAGGAACAATTTTCTAACCGAGTAAAAGGCTTTTACAAATAATAGTATTTTGCAGCATGATGGACTTTGTTTTTATTTGGGTGTTTTTAATATGGCATTTGTTTAGTTAAGAGTTCGTCTATGTGCTGGATTAATAATTCTGTAGTGTTGAATATGGAATTAAACTTTGGATAATGGTAAACCTTTACCTTTTGTTGTTTGTAGATAAAAATACAGGAGAGCTTCTCCTGAAAAATGCCTCTCAAGACCATTCTGGTACATACAGTTGCGTTGCCTCAAACAGAGTTGGCACGGATGAATGTTCTGTTGAGCTGAATGTCACCCCTCGTAAGTGTTTGCTATGTAATGGTCACATAGTGTTTTGTGTATTAAAACTGAATAATCTTGTTTCTCTACGCTCCTAAAAGGCTAAAAAAAACCCTTGTTGTGTAACTGATGGTTGCTTTTTCAAGTCTTTACTTTCCAAAATATTGCTTTTTATGCAGAAAGCTGTAACTTATTATTGTTTTAAATGCATGTGATTGAAGCATACCCTCCGTGATTTGGTGATATACTCTTAACCTGGATCATGTGGAAATGTACTGGTTTTAATGTTGAGTTGAGAGAAAAGAAGCTGGTCCTATAAATTTGACACTTAACAAACAGTATCCTTATTTATCTGTTCTAGCTATGAATACAGCTGGTATAATTGCTGGAGCTATTACAGGAACTCTGTTGGGTCTTTTTGTACTGGCTTTTCTCGTCTTCCATTGCTGTAAGAAACACAGAGAAAAGAAATATGAGAAAGAAGTACATCATGAAATCAGGTAATGACGTATCTCTAGTTTCTGAGCAGTATTATTTGAACACTAACTTTTAAATGTATATTTTTGCAAGTCAGATACTTAACAGCTGAGACTTCTGTCTTAATCTGGAAGTTTTTTAACTTAAAGGAACATGTGAGCCTCTTTCTACTGTGTTAGAGTAGAAAGGAACAAACTGAAAATTTGCTCTGAAAGCTCCCATATAGTAGTGACTGAACTCTTGTTCTGCAACTGCTGTTTGTGTATTTCAGAGAAGACGTTCCACCTCCAAAAAGTCGCAGTTCAACAGCCCGCAGCTACATAGGCAGCAATCGTTCTTCTCTGGGTTCGATGTCTCCATCAAATATGGAAGGATATACTAAAACTCCATATAGCCAAGTCCCAAGCGAAGACTTTGAACGTACTCCTGCTCAAAACCCAACCTTTGCACCTCCAAAGGTAGCTGCACCTAATTTAAGTAGAATGGGAGCTGTTCCTGTGATGATTCCAGCACAAAGCAAAGATGGGTCCATAGTATAAAATATTATTAATTTAAATGCTGTTTTTAAAGTGTTCATTGTAAGTGTTAGATCTACTGTGTTCCATTCCTCATTTAAACAATGGCATGCAATTTTCCTTGAAGAAAATGAAGAAGTTAGTTTGAAAAGCCACCAATTCTCGTTTTTAGTTTTAAACTTACTAACATATGGCAGTTGAGCTGTTTGCTAAAAGCATTTAAGTTGTTAAATAAATATCGGACACTAAAGGTGTTTGGACCTCTGATAGGTTGCTGAAGAGACATTGTCAGCTATTGTGCAGTTCTGAATATGTAACAGTAAGACACAAGTGAGACGTAACAAAGCATTTAATATGTAGAGCATGAAGTTTCTCAGAGTTGCTGAAATTTTGTCCTCAGTTTTGGAATAACAATTGTTTTAATTTGGCCACTGATGAAGTTGCAGGAGGCTGAAATACTGAGGATTACTTTGAATTCTGTTGAAACTCAGAGTACTTACGCAGTTCTTTAAGCTGGTGATGTTTGTTTGGACCACTTCTTGAGCTCTTATTTCAGGGCTACCAGTTATTTGATTGGTTCAATGAATTTCATTAGTTTATTCTGAATTTAAAACTTCAGTGAGTGGAAATGTGACTGGAGATCTTGCAAGCTCTTTGAAACATGATTTTTTTTCTGAAATAACTAGTTCTAGTCATGTCAGGTAATTTAATGCTTATGCTGTCTGATGTAAGAGGTCATGTAAGGTTGTTGGTAGTGGTATCGAGGCTTCAAAATCTATAGATCAACTGTTACTGTCACAGTGAGATTGAGTATGTATCTCTATACAGGTCTGAAGTTAACTGTACTTTGCATTTTCCGAAGCCTGTTTAGATTCTAAACCAGTGCTCTTTCCAAATGGATTACCTAGGAACTCCGTGGGATTTTAATGAAAGCTGTTAAATAACTGGTATTTGGCATCTGTCCTCTTGCTCTAACATCAGCTTGGAAACACCATTTCCCATATACGTGTAAGCAGTAGGCAGCCTTTACTTAAGATGCTAACATCTTTCTGTATGACTTTGCAAGGAGTTTAAAGCTCATTTCTCCTTGCCTCTTCCATAGCCCTAAATATTCTTATTAACAAACACTTAGACTTCTAAGAGCAAGAGTTAATGCAAGCAGAATCTGAGAAGAAATAGTTATTCAGAATTGTTGATAGAAATCTCATGTTTCAAGATTAAAAACCCTTCTTCCCAGTTTTGCAAACTGAACAAATGCATTACAGAAGGAACAGAATGATTTTGTTCATCTTAACTTTCTTGTGTACTTAAGGACTTTTGATAGCTTCTGATGGCTGATACTATATACCTGTAGAAGCAGGATTTAAAGCTTAGTGCAGTTTGAATCTTTGTGGATTTTCTTCTTCCTTCCTATTTTTTACTTTCTTTCCTCTTCCTGTGCTGGTGGGTGAGAGGGGAGAGTCCCTTCAGCTTTTTCTAGCAGTAGATTGTAAACTGCAAGGTATTTTGGAAGACTCTAAAGGCATATAGTGTGTGGCACTGATGTTGATGAAGGAAATATCTGAATAGCCTGTTGAAAGATGTTAGGATTATTTGTATGTAGCAGCAGTGCAAGAGAAAATATTTCCCCGAACTTCTAGGTTTAGTGTCTGCTTTTTTGTAGCTGCTTATAGATCTGTGATAAATCCTTTGGCTTACTACTAAATGTTTGTCTTATCTATAGTTAGGTGCACAATTTTTGGCTGGCACTATTCATGTAAAGATCATACCCTTCATACTGAATTTAGAAACTTGAATGGCTATTAAGTATTCTAGATTTAGTTTTACACATTTGGGACATTTTTAGATTGTAAACTGATACTGTTAGAGATCAGTTTTTTTATCTTTCATGTGTGCCTTTTCAATAAACTTTGCCTGATTGTAACTTCAGTTTTTATGAAATTTCTGGTGCCTAAATTCACTGTTTGAACAGGTGCTTAGATGATGGTACAGTTCTTAAAACATGACACTGTGATCTGATTTCTTGATTCTAATGTACTATTTATACCTCTTCATGCCTATTTTTGGATGTGACTTCAGTGGCTCTCTCTGTATTGTTCTGTATTTCAAAATGTCAGTTACTCCTTCGATTGCTAATTATGATCTAAGTGTTTATATTCCTGAAAACTGTTCAGTTGTTGTACCAGTGAGGTGGATGATTGACTTGTGTAGTAAATACTAGGTTTAGTAACTGTGCCAAACATATGCTTATGAAGAACAATAGATGAGGAGACATCTTCTTGCATCCAATTATTGTGATAGAAGAGACTTCTGCGATTTTAATCACACGCTGATTGTTTACCTTAAAACAAAGGCCTTCCTTAATTAAAAGGGTGTAGTTATTATAAATACAAGTGGAGTCCAAAACTAAACTGAATCACAGACTGGGAGATAGCTATAAACCGAAGCAACCAGGCAACTAACCTACTGAATTTGGTTCTTAGCCATCTGTGGACATATGGGAGATTAGATGTGGGGTTTGTTTTCTCTTTGTTTGCTTGCCTTTTTGTTGCTGCTGTTTTGTTTTGGTCTTTATTGTAGTTTTGATTTTTGTTATTGTTGTGGGGTTTCTTGTTTGTTTGCCCTGAGACCCTGTGCTTTCAGTCAGGTAAGCCCTGAGACACTCAAGAACAGAAACTTGTCTCACTAAAGCATACAGAGCAGAGTTTACACATGCTTAATGCTCTGTCAGCTTCTACAAAATAATAAATGGACAGAACAGAAGGACAACGTGATGTGCCCTCAGAGCCTAACTGTTAGGCTTAGCAGCCTTGACAGTGTCTGTCTATTTATGCAATTACATGGAAAAATAAAAGAAATAGAATCTGACATAGTCCTTATCTGAAATAAAGAACCTCCGACTTGGGGTAAGCTTTGCCTCAAGTTGGTGTCATCATGCCTTTCTGAATGGAAACAACACTACTATGAAAACATGATACTGCAATTATATATTATTTATTTAGTCAATAGATTGTTCACTTACGCTGGATTATGATTCTCAAAAGCAGCTACTATAGTTTCACAAAGATTTCTAGCTGTGTAGGAGATGAACTGGTTAAAGACGTGAGGTGTCCGATCTTACCGATAACTCTGCTAACTGAACTCTTCTAGAAAGTAATGGCAGCTGATGTACCAGTTAGAAGGTGGCATTTTTAATGTCTCATTTTATTAAAAAAGAAAGGGGGCGGGGGGGTGGTACCATAATGTAAATACTCCAAGTGAATTCAAGAAACCTCTAGTTAATGTCATGACTGTAAACTTGCCTGTTCAGGACTACTATATATAGAAGAGAAACCTCAGTTTTAGCATGGTGTGAATAAAGTGTTTAGACTTGTAATACTGTAGAGGTTACGTACC
Source organism: Pampusana beccarii (assembly GCA_013399365.1). Classification (NCBI taxonomy): domain Eukaryota; kingdom Metazoa; phylum Chordata; class Aves; order Columbiformes; family Columbidae; genus Pampusana; species Pampusana beccarii. The sequence goes on along the minus strand of VWYH01009618.1, from coordinate 94,608 downwards.
ACTTGTCCATACGTTACAAGCATTTTCATAAACTTTCTGAAATGGATATTTAAAGATATTTGTGTGAAACTTCCTTACCTAAAGATGAATACTTCTTCCAAAACTCTGTAGTGCACAGAAATGCCTTTTTGGAGGGGTAAAACGTGACTTTTGAAAGAAATGTACAACGCATACATCTTTATTGACTCTGATAGTTGCATTCATGTTAGGTGTATGCTTCCTGCTTAATAGTACAAGTAAGACTGCTTAATTGCAAGCTTTTCGGTAATGCTGAATATTGTATAGTACTGGTTTCCATGATAGGTTTTTGGTTTTGTTCTTAACAGTGTGTATTCTGAATCTCTTTGGTTCTTTGTTCCAGTCTAAAGACATAATGCTATTTGTGTCACTTAAACCTTGTTTTATACACTTGATAGGTGCTTTATGGGACCCTTTGGTTATTGGTCCTCTAGCATTGAGGCGCAGCTCAATTGAAATTGGAGCAATAATATTTCCTGGAATCTAAAATGTTATGTTACGTTACGCTTCTCATGCACAAAGCATGGACTTGAATATTGATATGAATTTCAGTATGAGGTTTTATATTCATACTTTTGGGGGAATGGTATTTTAAAATACAAGTATTGTGAGTGAATTTGTAAAAACAAAATCCAAAATTTTAAAATTATGTAGTTCCATGACAGACTTGTGTACTTTTTGAAATAAAACTGTCAGAGAAAACAGTAGTCTGTCGTTATTTTAAAGCAGCACTTGTGTATGGCTTCAGCTTTCTCTTTATGTAATTGGAAGTGAACTAATAAATACGGCTGTGTATACCCTGCTGGCATTAATAATTTTATTTCTTGCCTTTTTTCCCCCAATAATATCTGAGGGAAGTAAAACTTCAGGTGTTTTATAACATGCGCTTACTTGTGGTTTCTAATTATAGATATACAGATGTAGTGATCAATTTTAAAAGCATACGCAACGATCTCAGCAGTTATTCTGAAACATAAGGCTGGAAAGGAACTTCAGATTAAATTTGATCCCTCGATGTTTTAGGTAGAACCCAAAATTTCTGGAGCTGTTAATTTTTTTGTCTTTTAGAATTCAAACAAGCAGGTTTACAGCACTCAAAGCACGTTGATGAAAATGATTTGGTTTATATTGTCAGGTAATGTGCATATTTTTTGATTCAAATGAGTTGTCTTGGTATACTCCCGCCCCTTGGCCTTGCAAGCCAACTAATTGCTGTTCTTGTAATTTTACCTAAGATAACGCAGTTTCTCCAGTGTTGTCTTGGGCACATAGTTTTAGGAAACGAAGTTTGGCATGGGCACTGTTTGCGTTAATGGCATGTATTATGTTTATCTGATTGGAAGTCTAGTTAGCTTACATTTGTTTATAATGTGTGCATATCTTCACTGTGTTAATGTGTACCTGTGCCATGCCAGATGTTTCAGTCACTTTGTGTATATCTGAAAAACCTGTTTGATACATGTGTGCACAAGCGTATGAAGTTAAACAGAGTACTAGTGGAAAAACCTTTAGGAATTTTCTCTATTTCAAATAAAGATTTGTGCTTAAATACAAAAGGAAACCTGATGAAAATGCAGATTCAGATTTATTTGTATGTATTTGTAGAGCTCTAAGAAACCTTTCTACAGCCTTGATGTCCATTCAGATTTATTTGTATGTATCTGTAGAGCTCTAAGAAACCTTTGTACAGCCTTGACGTCCGCTTCAGTTCAAGACTTTCATCCTTTCGGAAGGTTTCCTCTTGTCACAGATGGCACTTGCGCGCCTCAGCTGCCCCAGGTCTTTGATTTGGAGATGCGCTGATTGTGACTCAGGGGAGTTGAGTCCCTGCCGCTAGTCTGTGGCAATTCCAGCAAAGCGGGTAGTGCTTTCCCAGGAATGTCCTGAAAGAATATAGAGGGCACCCTTCCTGTGGTAGTTCTACAAAACCTTTGTGGTCCTTATATATGTATTAGACAATGCCTGGGGTAAAGCTTCTTAAAAGGTCTGCCGTGCTGTTTATTTTCTGTGAGCATCTTAGACTGTGCACTTTGAGCTTGTTATTTTCAAATTTACTTCTCAGATGGGAGAAGCTTGGGTTCTTTCAAGCTCTGTGATAATACCGATAAGCAGTTAATTGTTAGGCTGTTTTAGAAAGCAGTTAATGCTAGCCATTTAGCCTTGCTTTCTTGTGTGTAAAATCCATAAAACAAAATCAGAGGAGCTTGTGAAGAAAATAGCTGATCAAGAAGCAAGAGTAGAGTGGAAGAAGCTATGAATGTTGCTTACCTTTCCAAGTTTCAGCTTGTTCTAAAATTACTTTTCACTTGTGGGGTGACTGCAAATGATTGCTCACAACATGAAGACTTGCGTCTAAATATAAAAATAATGTGTACTTGTGTTATGATGATTCTGTTGCTTTTCTCACTTATTTTAGGCTTTTTGCAGAATGGTAAAGGCACAGCTATCAGGAGAAGAATATGAACCTTTAATTTTAGAAAATAACCACTCTAGCAGAAAACTGTCCTGGAAGATTGCATTGTCCCTGCTTGTGACTTCCATTCAAAGTCATGTTTCTGGAAATAGAGATCCTGTAAGGATCCTTTGTTTTGTTTTTTATTTTTCCCCCCATATTGTTGTGAGTGAATGTTAGTGTCACCTTCATAAGTTGGAGTTTTGAAGCCTTCAGCTTTTATCTGTTGAGTATTCACCAGGTCACTTTGAACATGCGAAGCGGGTATGGCATTTTGTGGCAGCAGCTGCTAGCTGCGTCCTCGTTTTAGTGGGTCAGCACAATTATTGACCTTTTTTGGTTTTTGGGGGGTTTTTTTTGGGTTGTTTTTTTTTTTTTTAGATATCATTGACCAGATCAAGGACAGTTCTACCGTATTATTCAAGAAAGATTAAGACAGTTGTGCGACTCGTACAGGAACCTCGTATGACGCCGGGCTTGCTAGATGGTGGGAGTGGAGCAGCTTCATAAAGAAGTTGAGTGCGTTAGTTACGCAGCTTGATTATGTAACAGCTTTAAAACGCGGCGATATTAGAAGAGACGCTTACATCTGAAAGCGCGTCGCTCTGCCTTCGATAATCTAATTTTTCCCTCAGGGGAAAATCCCCTGGAGGCGGTACATCCGCTGGGAAGCGCAGGAAGCTGTGGGGTGCAGTGACAGCCGTCCCACTTGTCAGGGCCGGGTGCTGTGGTTCTGTGAGCTGCGGGCAGGCAGGACCGAAGTCGAGTGCCGTACCCGAGTGCTGTTGGACTCTTTTCCCAGAGTACTTTTCCTAATTGCAAAATGGGGAGAGGAAACAGCAGGTCTGAGCAGTTTGTGGGAGAGGACCTGAATTCTGGAAACACGAAAGGACTGTCCAGCTTCTTCAAGCCTGTCCCTGGCTCTGTTTTCCAGCTGCATCTGGTTCAGGGGTTTTCAGACAATCTGCAAAACCTTTGTGTTTGGAGTTGCTTATAGAGCCAGTATATCTTCATTGCTTAAATTCCAGGGTCTCATACTCTTCCTACCATGAACTAACTTCTGTATATGATGGTTTTGGTTGTATTATTGCAAACAATACTGTATAAAGAAACAGAAACTGTAGACTGAAGCCTCCTAAATGCTCCACACAGGGCAAATGGTGACAGCGCTGCTTCTTGGTGCTCTTGGCCTAAACATCTCCAGGGGTGCAGTGGTTACTGACATTAGGTAGCAATTCATTCATAATGTGGTATCAAGGAATAGTAAATCAGATGGTAAAGAGCTGTAAAAGTAACTTAACATACTGTTAGTATAATAGCTTCCAATTATGTCAGTTTTGCAAATTATGTCAGTTTTGCAAATTATGCTCGGTGTGAATATGAAAGAAATTGTCATTTTGTTTCTTGTGGCCACTTACTGCTGTGTAAATGAAGTTAGCATCCTCTCACAGCTTATGATTTGGCCTGCTCCATGATTTGTAAGTGAAACTATTATTCCATACAGGAATCTGAATCTCCTTATATCGTTTCACTTGGTAATATTTTGCTTGTGAAACAGCAGTTGGGATTAGTCGGATTTCACAGAAGTCAAAGTGTGCAGCAGAGAATCCGTTCTCTGTGTTTAAGGTCTCTTGATTCCAGCCAGCAGCAGCAGCTTGCGGTATCTCGCTAGTCATCTGAACTGGGGTTGTTTCTAAGAAAATATGTGCTGAAGTCAAAACATGTGTGCTGTGCCTTATTTAACTGTAGGAGATCAAAATAAAATTGTTACTTAAGATTTCCATTTCCTAGTAGAATAGCTCAGGTTGTGTGGGGGGGGATGCTGATGCCCTTAGACCAGAAATCGAGACAACTGGTGATAATACCTAAAGCTACTGAATTGCTTGTGACTGCTGAAGATGACAACTCTGGGGCACAGCTGGTGGTTTGTGGAACATGTCAAAAAGCTTATGTTGTGGCTGCTAGCACTGAACTTCTTATCCGGATAAATAAAATGCCCTTCCGTGTCACTTCCAATCCTGTAACTGTCAAGAGCAGGAACAGTTCATCTAAGCTGTAAGAGCTGTAAAATACAAAATGAAGCTTGCAATTGCTTTAGTTTAGTGTATCTTTCCCTGTTTCTTGTTGGTACGCAGGAAAAATTACAACTGACTAAAAGGGCACATCTTCCAATGAACTGGTCTTGCCCTGGTTTCATCCCTGTATTCTGTAATTCAATATGAAATTGCTTAAGAGTTGCAATGTCTTTTTCTCTCACTTCAGACTTGAGTTGTGGTTTGGGTGACAACTTTATGTAACCTATTTAATTTAAATACCTTTTATCCCTATTTAAGATGAGAATTTAGGATAAGAAATGTTAGGTTTTCCAACAGAAAGCAAAATAACATTAAGTGCCAGAAACTTATTTTCTTATTCCTTACTCAGGAAAATATTTTGGTAAGAAAAGAGCAATCTGCCTCAGTTAAGATGTTTTTTTGTATAGACTCTGACAAAAAGCTGTAAACTGTGCAGAGGTCATGAAAGGAAATGTACAGTTCAGGTATTAAGATAGTTTTTAATAGGTTTTAACAGTTGTAGTGAGAAATGCTAGATTTATATTGCCTTTACACATGCAATATTGCTAGGCTAGAAGTACACACTTCTACATTCCTTTTATTTACCCCCAAAAAGTGTAACTGAAGCATGATTGACCAGTATGGACCAGAGCTTAGAGATGGTGAATAAAACGTGTATTTTCATGACTGTAGTTCAGGTTATGAATGATGTTTCTTCATTTGCAGGTCATTCAGGGAAAAAATTCCTCAGACATCTTAATCGCGTTTGTTGGTTTTCTTTTTGAAACAAGACAATGGAAGTTGTGATTCTTGTACAGATAACATACAGTTCTGATCATGCTAGACTTGCGTACTTAACCTTGATTTTAAAAGCAATGCATTTTATGTTCCTATTTAAAGTATTTTAGGTGTATTAATATAATATATGCATATCAATGTGATTTTTTTAATAGTGCATGAGCTGGGTGGGCAGGCTGGAATCTTGGAGAACCCACTATAAAATGCTTTATTCGTAGATGAAAAAGCTGGAAAGAGTGTTATAAAGCCTTTATGCTCAACAGTCCTTTTTGTTGCCTGAATTAGCGTGATTTCCCTGCCCTGTTGTTACCTGGGCAAGCTGGGATTTTAATCAGCACTTTCGAGTGGAGCATCCAACTGACAGTGAAAATTGGGTCATTATATTACACATGTGAATTGTATTCTGACAACATCCCACGTCTGTGCCAACCATGTTAACTAGTTAACTTGCTGCTGGCTTTATGGTTTGTACATGAGGGGAAAATTGCTGAACACACAAGGAAGCTTAGGGCATCCATAATGCTGGACACGTCTAACAGAAGCTCACTTACTAGTAATAATAATAATAACAGTAATAATAATAATAAAAGAATCGTAAGGCAGGGGAGTCTGATTAACAGAGGATTAGGGTTGATGTCCAGGCTCTGTCATAACTTAACCATGTGATTTTTCCTTTTTGAAATGTTGGCATTATTCCTTGGCTTCCCTGTTTGTTAGAATGGAGATAATTCTGTTGAGCTTCAGGTACTTTTGGAATTAGACTTTCCAATAGCACAGCAATTTTTTTAAAGCTATCCTTGATGAGTCTTTTTAGTCTTTATCAGCTGCCCATCTAGTGCTTATTTTCATTTCTTTCGTAATCACAGAAAATTTTCAAATATATGTATTTAAAGATAGTTACCTTGATCAGAACATCTGCGGTTGTTTTCTGTCCCCTGCCACTTGCTGGCTTTTAGTTCTGTTGTGACAATAGTCGCTCTTCCAGAACTTCTAGCACTACTTGGGTATTTTGAGTTGGGGTAAAAATAATAGTAGGACAGATCTCATTAAGCAGCGGCTCGAGGGTTAGAGATCCCCCAAACCCCATTGCCGGTGCAAGGGGAAACACGTTTTCCTCTGGAGGCTTTGTCACAGGTCCCAGGAGAGGTGGCTTCTGTCTCCTTCCCCTCACTGGCATGTGGGGGAGTGTTCACCTGGGCTGGTGTCCCTCATCACTCTGCTGGGCCACTTGGTGCCCGCTCCCCACCCTTTTCCCCTGCTGCTCACAAGGGTGTTGGAAGGCATTCTCAGGGTAGGGTAGTTCGTCCTCTTTCTTTCGCAAATGCAGAATTGAGATGTGTTGAGTACTTCTCTTCATTGTTACTGGTATTGGAGGTGTCTAGCTGCGTATACTTAAACTGCCAGCCTGAGGTATATTAAAGAGAGACATAAAGCTGCTTTTTGTCGTCATCACATTGGCCCTGTCAGCAACAAATTACTCTTTGGTTTTGGCTTTTTATACGGCTTTATTCTGCCTGCCGCTTCCCACTGACAATGGTGGCTGACCTTCCTCTTTCTATTCCATGCTGCCTTTTTATGTCTGATTACTGGGTTTATTTCATCGCTGAAGCAGGACAGATTTTTAGTAGACAGCTTTCCCTTGTCTGAGTATAGTATGTCTCTATTGAACATGCTTTTATGGAAAGTCATTCCTTTTACTGATCTTTTCTATCATAGTTGTTGTTCCAAACTAGTTTCACTCATTTGCCTTTGGTTTAGTCATTAGGCACTTTAAATACACATAATTATATTTTAGACTGGCCCCTGGTTTTCCAGCTTAAATGTAATAAGGTTATGATTGCAAGTACTTGGGCAGACAGCATTTCTCATGAGTTGGTATTTTTCCTTGCAAGACCCCAAAGAATTATCACATCTTGTTTATAAGTTACAACACTGGATTTTTTTGTTTGTTTGTTTTGGTTTTTTTATCATGGTTGCATGAACAACTAGCTGCATTATAGGGTTCACTTGCCAGACTACATTTTTCTTTACTTTTTTTTTTTTGGTAGAGACTGAGATAAGAAAGAAGAAAATCAACACTGAAAGTATCAGGACAGTGCAGGCAAAAGAGAACAGATTATGTTGTATTTGTTCCATTTTGCTCTCCTAGCTCATTTCAGCATGTGATTTTTAACTTTTGCGTTTCCAAGCAGCTAGAGGATCAGAAGCTCCCACCCCATCCCAGCTGGTCTCTGTGTACCATATAGCAAGCCTTTTGCTTCATAAGCAGGATACATTAATTTTTCTTGACTCATTCATGAAAGGGAGTGGACAGGACGTGCTTGATGGAGAACCATGATTATGTGAGCCCCTACTTGCACGCCTGCTTTATCCCTGAGAATAGCTAAATTTATAAACTTTTTGTCACGTAAGAGCTCTGTTTCTTCAGGTTTTACCAATAGAGAGGGATAGGATGAACTGTGTGGAGAGCAGCTTGATCTTTTTAGAAGGCATATATTTACTAGTTATTGACTAGTTAGCTGTTTGAGCGCTATTAATGCAGAAGGTTGGAAATAGAGTGTTGTGTTAACTATGACACAAAGATGAGAATAGAGACAGGACAGTCCCAATGAATTTGCCACTTGCAGAGTATCGGTTAATTTGATCAAATACAATTTCAGGCTGATACTAGGGTTTTTGTTCCTGCGAGGACAGATGCGTTAGGTTAGAGTGGAAAATAAGTTCCAGGAGAAAAAAAATATGCTGCCAAAGTCTTCCAAAATGGAGAAAATGTTAAATAAATGATCTTGAAAATACACTTTTACATTCCTTAAAAGAAAATGTATATAAGCAATAGCCAGAATTATGTTGTAAAACAGATTCTTATGCTAGATAATTTAAATAGAGTGTAAATATGGTGAATTAATGCCAAGCACTACTCGATACTGATTTGAGTTATGCTTCCAAGCAAGGTTTTCTGGATGTACTCAATTATTATTTTTACTGTCGCATACAACTGGAAGATTTTATTTGATGTGTAATTCTAGTTGCAATGTGACAGCTTAAAAGGAAGAAAGTGAGATGTTACAGAGGTGGCATGAGCCAGTTTTTAATTACTGGTCTTACAGGGAAACTGTGGTGCTGTTGAGGCATGTTTTAATGTTCTGCAAAGACTGGTAGAGTAATAAAAAAAGCCTTTAATAAGATGAAATGCAGTAAGAAAATGAGATGTTTGCAGTAAATGCAATTTATCTGTATACCTTTGTCAGTTATTAATTAGGAAGAGTTGTTTTCTGCTTGAGTATAATATTTGGAAAATTAACACTGGTAATTCTCAGCAAAGTCTGAGTACAGGCTGCATATAGAAAAGGCAGTCTTGCAGCATCAAGTGGTAGCAAAAATGCTTAGTTATCATTTTTCTTACAATATCAGTCTTGGAATATTAAGTCAAAGAATACAGAGCTGGTAAAGAACTATAACTAGAACAAAGAATAATTTGTGGGCAAAAAAAAAAGTATCCCCGGAAAAAGTTAAACATAGCGAAGGAACTAGAACGAACTTCTGAGGAAATGGTGAAACAAGTAAGCATGCAGATTGGGGTGACACTGGATTCTTTGAGAAAATTGAGTGTTTGTAGCAGTAAATAACAAAAGCGTGTGGATCTTTCATAAGTCAAGTTACTAGTATGAAACTGAGGAGAGAGATACCTAAGCAGACTTTGGCAGATACTTTAAAAACTGATGGCAGTAGCTATGCCCTGGGAAATCCGTGAGGCTTTTCAGATAACCTAGGTGGTGAAGATACTGCAAATTTGCTATTAAGTTGAATGTACAGTCATTTAAGGTCCACTAATAATCGAGTCAATTTGCTATCCAATTGCACTGGTTTTCTGCAAGACACTGGTTTAATCTAATCACTAATCTGAGTGACAATAACTTTGGTGATGATTGGAGTAGTGCATTTAATTACTGTATATTACAATATCTAGCCTCTTGTTAATATAGATTAATTATATTCTTTCTTTTTATAGTATGACATCGCACACAAGATTGGTGACATAACAGTGGTATAAACATGAAGAAACAGGAATCATTTTTTGCATGACTTTCAAGTATGGTGAAACTGAAGTACATTATGAAATGAAGTGCTGGTTTTTACTTGATCTCACTTTAGATTCAAGATTGTTAAGTAGGCTGTGTTCAGTTTTGTAAGTACCAGATTTTTTTTTACATGTTTTTAATGCAAAGTTTACAAAGTGCCTACCAACATTTTTTCTTGCTAGTTCTGCATTTTGAAAAGCGTGCACAATCACTCCTCTCTGCCTCTCCACCACAGAGATTCAAATGCTTGTGAGGTTAACAAAATCAACTCAGGTAATACAAAATATAAATATAGCCTTAAGTAGTGGGGCGTTGAAAGAGATTGTAATCTGAAACAGAGTAGTTTTGGTTTTTTTTCCTAACTTTCTGGTCTGCTGATTTGATAGGAAGTGTATCGTTTATCCGATGCTGCAGTGATACCAATGAGTTCTTACAACCTCTGTGTGATATGCGCTGTATTTTGAGATTGTATATATTTTATAACACTAAATAAAATGTACTTGAACGTTACAGTTAACACGTGCTTCAGCATAATCTGTTAACGCAGGTGTTGTGGTAACTCGTGTCTGTGCGGTGCCTCATTCCTTCTGCTCCCCAACTTAACCCTGCAGGAGATGGGAGGAAGAAGAGCGCTCTGGTTATGGAGCCCTTGTTGCCTTTTGCAGTGTGGAGATGTTGGGTGTCCATTTCATAACTAAAATATTAAACTATGGAACCACCTAAGGGTGAGACTACTGTGGACTGGTCCCGTGGGTGTGAGCTTCAGCAATTGATTTTCAGAGCCTGATGCACCACTGGTTCTTAGACATTGTTGATAACTCGTTGTCTGTCACAGTCCACATAAATCAGAGCACACTGGGGGACGTGCCAGCATTATTTAGGAAGTAGCAGCGAGCGTGTGCAAACTTACACCTGTCTTTGATCAACTACATGTTTCTGTGCTCTTGAGAAATACTGGGTGTATGTGCTGTTTTTTTAGTATTGTAAATACATAGATACCTATTTAAAGCATAATCCAGTGATATCTGTTATGCTGTGCTCTGAAGGCAACCATATAATCCATTGGTGAAACTGGTGCTTGTAATGCCGGAAAATATGTTACTTCTTAAATTATATTTGCTTCTGGTTTTGAGAGGAGTGCAGATAGTTCTAGAATAAACTCAAACTCAGATGATTTTGACCAAAAGATCTGTATAGTCGGTTTTGTCACTGTACCTGAAAGAAAACAAGTAAAACCATCTAAGAAAACACTAATATCTTCAGGAGAGAAGTGAGAGGAGGCTCTCTAAATGTCACCGGTTTAAGTAGCCAATTAAAAGTCTTTACAAATCTAATTTAAGGTCAAGATTATAATTACAGAAAAGATACTTTGTCTTTAAGAAGCACTCGTTTTTATGCCAAAACATTACATCCTCATTCTCTCCTTTGACTCCACGCTGCCTAAACTTGTCTGTGAGTGAATCTGGCAAGTAATTAATCAGCCTAAAATTCCGCTGGGATCAGTATGAAAGTTTCCTGGTCAAGAAGCAGCAACCGTCTGTTTAGTGTATGTTCCGTAAGGCAGTGATTTATGGATATAGCTTATATTTTTGCTACAGTGTACTCCATATAAGATGAATAAGTGTCATTCCCCGCCCCCCCCCAGTGATCACCATCATCTGAGTGTTTAATTGCTGGTGATTTAGGAAAGGAGGAAAAATGTAGGCATTACTGTGCAATCTTACAGTGTTGTTTAAAAATGGAGTTTTGTAGAAGAACTCTTTTTCCTAGACAAATCTGTAAAACTTGATGTACCAAAGTATATTGTTGAAGGAATAAGTGAAATAAACTATTTTTTTGTACTCGAATTCCTACCTAAATTAATATTTAATATGTGTATATTTTCAGTAAAGAAGCAATATGCAACAAATGCTGTCATGGAAGTTAAACATGTCTGTTTTGCAAAGACATTTTCGTTTAGGTTTTCCTTAAGAAACTAGTAACTGCGCAACTACTTTGTCATCTGTCTAGAGAGATGCTTGGCTAGTCCGTGTGTTCTTACCTCTAATGCACAGAATAGCTTGGTCACGCATGGTTAGTGGGTGGAAAACACCTGGCTGTTCTGCCAACACTATTAAATGAGAAGAAGTAGTGCATTTCACCTACCTTAACTTCTTGCCAGGGCTTGCTTTTCACGGGAAGGTTCAAGTAGGTGCTTATTTGGTAACTGTGCTCTTGCCCACACCCGAAAATATCTCATCTGATGTTCAATATGCAAGCTAACTGACCTGGACAGTCAGGCAAAGCCTAAATGTCACCGATACTTGGCAGCCTGCATCTTTGCTGCAAAACAGGTAAACCTACTTCCAGTGCTTTCCCACCATCTCTGCATAATATGTTGTTTTATCAATTGGGAATCATTAGATCGAGCTGATGCTTTACTGCATTTAGTTCAGACCACTTCAGTTTCGTTTCTCCAAAAGCCATTAGAATTACAGACATCTGAAGAACAGCACTGTGCTCATCCATTCTCGTGCTTCCTGGTGTCTTTTTTGTGGTTACCAAGCCTTGCAGCCACGTAGACCTTTAGGTTTGATGTAGGCTTTGGAAAATGTATGTTGCAAGCTCTTACCAAGGTTGGTTAGGTGGGTTCAGACGGCCTTGGTGGTGTCTCACCTGTCCTGTAGGGTTTAGGGCGAGCCAGGTAGTTCACCAGATGAACTTTCCCATGGACTAGGAGCTGATTCAGATTCAAGCTTTGTCCTGCAGGCAATATGGCTGCAACAGGCTCAGAAATAGGAAAATCTATGCCAGCGCAAGGTGATTTTGCATTGCTACAGGTGTATCCGTGCCTGAATTATATCGTTATAATTATTTGCATAAAATTAAGAAACCCCAAACCGGGACTCTAGCATATGCATTTTGAATGGCAGCATTCAGCATGCTATAGAAAGAATTGGCATAGCCCATCTTGCTCTTGGCTTTTCTTTCCTGGCCTTGGGCTACCTCCTGTCCTGCCAGTGTAAGGATTGGTGCAGCAGCTGTGAGCCACATCAGAGGCATGATTTGGCTTAAAATTCCTTACATATGGTGTAGTGTAGTTTTAACTCAGGTATGCCCATCATTTCAGTTTCCCAGGCAGCTGCACCGATATTCGTACTGACAACAGGGGACGGAGGCAGTGTGAACGTGGAAACAAGGATCAAAGTATGAGAGAGAGGTGGACAGCTGTAGCGCTGAAAGGGCTTGAGGTACTTGAGTGCCCTGCTCTGAGCAGGGGCTGGGACCAGGCAAACTCCAGAGGTGCTTTCCAACTTCAGCTCTTACGTGATCCTGTGGGAAAGAAAAAAAAAAGCACATACCCAAGTTCTCTGTGCATCAAAAAATGGTGAACCTCAGCTGCCATGTAAAGTTGAAGGTGCTGGAAAGCTACAGACACCTCAGCTTTTGATAGCGATGTTTCCAGGCACCTCTAGCCTCCTATCCTGCTCAGAAAGCCCTTAGTCTGAGCAGGATGCACAGCTTGCGTTGTGTTGCATGTGCGTCCTGTGGGCTGTAACACATATGAACCCTCACGAGTGTCCGCAGGTATCCAGAGCTTGTTCCCTGGGCATCCTCCTCCAGTCAGTGCTGGGACAAAGCACACCAGCGACTATTGCACTTTTGATACTTTAAAGGGCATGGTAGTTGGTAATGCTGATGTTGTCTTCAACTGTGAGCTTGCAAACCTGTGCAGTTATTTTATGTGGCTCTGGAGTAGTTCTGAGTCTCTCCCTGAGGCATCTTGTGAAGCATTCACATGGGCAAATCGCCTTTGGCTTCAGAGGCTGTGCCGGTGGGTCACTGGCACTGCAGTTCTCTTTGCAGGCTCCATGTCTCCTGTGTTAGTTACAAAACATAGATGGAGCAAATACAAGTGAAGAGGAATAGTTTACTTCAGTCTCAACTCCAGTAACATGTGGAAGGTAAAGAGGGAAACCATTACTTAAAAAGAAACCCCAGCATCTTTCACTACAATTTGATGCCACGTTCAAAGATTTCTTGCTGAAATCCACATACCTGAAGCTCAGCTCACTGCATTTTAATGTGACTGTTAACATGACGTAGCTATGACTTTAGTGGGATTCATTCCAGTTCACTTGTATTCCACATGTGACTTTCATGGTTTATGGGAAAAAGTGATGTGTTAAGAATCTCAAGTAGTTTATTTTGAATTGCTTACTTATAGTATAAAACATAGGCCATGTTAATCTTCAGGAGGCAGCTAGATGTGAGCGGGAACCTGAGCTGATACTGAATAAGCAAAAATGTTTACAGTGCACCATGTATGTATGTACTGTGTTCTTCATAAGTAATTCCCCAGTTATGAAGTAAATTATATTAATTAGTTATCACAACAGAAGCCATGAAAGTTTTGGCTGACAAAAAATACAGTGGAATTGCTGCCTTCTGCATTAACACTGGATCATGCTGCATTTCACCATCTCTGTCTAACTTGCCAATGTCTTCACTGTCTTCATGATTGAGGCATCTTTAATGCAACAATAATTTGCTGTCCTTACGGATAAATCATGTTCCCTTCCCATATGTTTTTCTTAGCTTTGAACCTTTTTCCATGCAGTCCTCTTTTTAGAAATCAAGCTTTTCCAGAGGCTCTGGTAGTCTTACTCTTAAGGTTAACAGAAAAGGTGGTGGTAATTCTAATAAATCTCACATCATGCACTAACATGGAAAAGAAGCGCATGCAAGCCTTGCAGGACTCCTCAAAGTTGCTGAAACTGGGAGAGTATTAACACACTGAAGCCTGTCCTATGACAGAAGAGTTTTATACTTTCAAATCCAAATTTGAATATGTTTTTTAATAATTTAAATTGGGAGCTAGACATTTCCATGATGGGAGTGCTCAGAAGAAGCTGGGCTAGTTTCAAACCTTAGAGCAAAGTTTTACTTGACTGACTGTCTAACAATAAGCATTGCCAGTCACCATCACTGTGTATGCAAAGCGGTTGGTCTGTAGCAATCGTACCCAGGGTTAGCTGTGAGTGTGCAATTCCAAACCCCAGAGCCAATGCCCTGTGGTTCACAGTGCTGGCTGCCACCCTGGGTGCTTTTCAGTCCCAGAAGTGAGAGTGCGGTGGCTTGAGAGCTCTTGGGCAGGAAAACCAGAGCTGTGGTGGGGGATTGCTTTTCTCTGCCCTTCTGCCCCTCCCTCAAATCAAAATCTCAGGCTTTCGTAAGACATTTGAGTTTTCAGGCAGTTGCAAGCCCTTGGTCTTTTGCCCTGGACTGTGTGCTGTGTGAAGCTGGGGAGGTAGGGCTGTTACTTTCCTAGGACGTAGCAGGTGTCTTACATTTCGTTCTTTTCTTTCCTTGGCTTTTTGTTCTTTTCTTGAAGCCAGATGAGTCTTCTGTCGTCTCTCAAGGTTGTATTTCAGTGTCCAGTGTCTGGCCCTCTGGTGGTTGTTCGTCGTTCTAGGGCATCTGCTTTGGCTTCAGTGCAATAAGCTGCTGAGCATGGGTTAAATTAGCTTGGATAGGCATTTGATGGAGTCAATTTGTTGTGTGTGTACAATTTCTACTATGTCAGCGGAACAATATGGCAGCAAAAAGGGACTGGTAGGTAGGTCATACCTTCAGGTGCTCCACCTAGATCCAGAAGAGGAGACGCTGTTGGGAAGCATCTCTATAGAACAAAGGTGTGTTAAGCAACAGGTCTGACTTTATGTCGCGATACAAATTCTGATGGCTGCTGTGCAGAATCTCTGTAGAGATAGCCTAGTTTATATGGTAATAAGCAACATAAAAGCTAACATATAAAAATCCATATTGGTAGTATGAAGAGCCACAAATAATTGTCTACATAGCTGATCAGAAGAGAAAATGGTAGTAATTTATTCTTTATTTATAGAAGTTTTGAGGCATGTAGGAAAGATACTTCTTAATTCTTTCAGTAAGGTTTTATCAGTTGATTTGATGATGAATATGACTTTTTTAGCATATGCTTGAAACGGCAGTCCCCTAATTTCTGAATCCCATTGACTTTTGTGCACCAAGCAGCTCATAGCCCAGGGCTCAGTCACAACCGAGTGT
The DNA here is from genome assembly GCA_013399365.1 of Pampusana beccarii. Lineage (NCBI taxonomy): Eukaryota > Metazoa > Chordata > Aves > Columbiformes > Columbidae > Pampusana > Pampusana beccarii. The sequence goes on along the minus strand of VWYH01009618.1, from coordinate 79,138 downwards.
CTTGATGGCACCACTGGCAAATATTTAGGTGCTCTGTTACCTGTCGTAGTGGACACTTGGGCTCAGGGACTCAGAGCTCAACTGGGCACCTAGTTTGAGAGCACGGCAGTAACACACTGCACGCACGGGACTAGGGGAGCACGCCTGAAGCTAACACCCTCTCTCTCCTTCTGGTGCAGTATGGCACCTATGATCAGCATATGTCCCTGGATGCGTGTGGTCTTAAACCCGTGCTAACGAGAGTGCTACCTGACCAAAGCTGCTGCCTTGTCTCCTGTAGCACATTACTTGTGGAAAGAAGAAAGTGGTCATCCACAAGGATTCAGTGTGGGACTGGAAGGGAGGGTGATGGCTTCCCCCAGGCAGCATGGGGTACATGTATACCTCTAAGCAAAAGAGAAATGAGCTTGAGTACTGTACCTCAGATACCCTGGGGTTGGGAGGAAGATCACTCTCTAGTGTTATTTGGGGTGCTCCAGTTGGTGTCTTCAAGATGCTCTGCTTTAAAAAGGAATCAAGGTGGACAATCAAGGGACTGGACCTTTGCTCTCTCTTTCTTAGCAGTATGTCCATTCCCTGGGACCTGGCAATCTCAGCTTCCTTCTGACTGGCTGATCATGAGCTTTTTGGGGGTGCAATGAGCCGCAGAAAGGCATCAGAGGGGTGTGCTGGGCTCTTGTGCCACGGGCCAGAGGGGATGCCAGTGGCGTGGGCCAGTTTGGGGATCCCAATAACATGGACCAGAGGGTTTTGAATGCCCTCTGGTGGCAGAGTCTCTGGTAAAACTGAGCTGATTTACCTTTCCCAGACTCCCTGGCTACCACTGTGGTGGATAAAAACCCGTGTTTTGTTCTTTTTCCCTTTAGTAGCAGGAAAGTGACTGGCACAGCATGGAGCTCCAGGAGCCCAACAGGAAACTGTGGGCTTTCACAACCACTTTCCCTGGCGTTAGGACCAGCTCCACTGATCACTTCAGCCCAACTGTTATCTGACCTAAAATAACGCTATTATTATTCATAAAATGCATTGTACACAAGAAAATCATTGTCCGATTATATTACACTAAAAAGCCAGATTTTGGCATGTCAGTGGGTTGGCTGAAGCAAGAAAATGTATGGAAGAAGATAAGCGATATATTGTAGGCTGATATTAGTGGTGGCTTCTCTTCCATTGTGTCCCCTGAATGTACTGGCTTAGCACTGCGCTTTCATGCGGAAGAATAAGGATTAGGTTTGTCCTGCTGTGAGATGATTCACGTACGGGGAATGTGCATATTCAGAAAGAGTGAGATTTCAAGAGTACATCACTGAAGAGAAGCTGGTGATAAGAATGAATAATAAACCAATAGCTGAGCAGGTCAAAACGTACTTAATAAAGGAATTTAAATGGAAGTTGAAATCTTAAGCAATTATGATTGCTTGTCTGACCATTTCTGATAAAGTTGCTATTCTTCATTCTTCTAAAATATGTATTTTAGTTATACAATTTGTTCTTTGATTTTAGGGAATATATACAAATTTGTGTATATTTATATTAGGTATTTTATATGTATGTGTATATTTTTATAATATGCACTCCCTGAGGTAATTTTCCAATTTTATTGTATGATTTTGCTTTAGTACAATGTCAGCAGTTACATAATACTAGAATAGGGCTGGGTATTTAAAGTCAATATAACAGCATTTAGATGTCAAACTGTCATTTCCTTTATCTGAAAGTGTCTGAGATACGAGCTAATATTTAGCAGAATAAAAGTGTTTCCCAACTTCAGTGTTATTCATGCTTTCCCAGAGATGTTAATGTAACCTTGTAATTGGCATGAATTCTATCCAGCAATGAGCACTGTAGGAAATGCATTTTATGTTTGTTACTTGTTTTTAAGGCACAGTGGAAATTCATGGGATATAACAAACCGTGCGTTTGAGTCTGGGTGATTTTCTTTCTGTACAATTAATTTACTCTGAAGGGAAAGGGAACATCAAGCTTAATATATTTATCGGTAGAAAGACTTCTCTGAAAGATTTTTATTTGGATATAAGTGCCTAATTTCCAAATAGCGTGTTATGTTTATCTTAAACAGACATTTTAAGAAAATCTCCATTGGAACTCTCTCCTGCAGAAAAAAACCCCTAAAAATAAAATAAAAAAAAATGACAGTACACAAACATAAAGCTAGAAACAGTTATTCTGCTCAGATTTCCGATCTTGTCTTCATTGTGAGCAACCCAGGCATGACAACATGGTTCTGGTATACAAGCCCTGAAAAATAAGATTTACGAAGCAAAACCACAAATAAGACTGTGGTTGTCTTTAGCGTTCAGTTCGACTTCTGTCTAAGCAGATAAAAGGCAAACGCTCACTCCACTGGAAGACTGAAAACCTACATGAAGCTTGTTTATGCCTCTCATTTTGGTTCCCGCTGGCCAGGCAACCTCACCAGAGAGGGACCTTCTTCCAAACCATTGTAGATCCCTCAGCATGGCTGTTGGTCGTGGGTGCAGGGCCAGTAAGAATTAGTATGTAATACCAAAGGAAAAGTATGGTAAAAAATCATCATCATCATTGCCAACTGCTGCCTTCTGGACCCTGTTGCTGCTCTCCCTGCTGGCCACTTTCCCTCTCCAGCAAATACTCATTTATTTTTGGTTTCTGTTGGGGCACAACTTGTGGACAGCGTAGGCATCGAATCAAGGAGAGGCGGGGGCTGGAAGAGCACTCCACTTTTTGCTGAGCTCCATGATGATTTTTTTTTTTCCCGTTTAATTCGATCAAATAGAATTGAAAAAACACAGGAAGCCAAATCCAAATAATTGTTGCTCAGGCAACAAGATGTAGCTAAGAATGAAAACTGCAGCTTCATTAAAAGCGATGCAAAGGATGTACTGCAGTTGCCTGTGGAAATCTGTGTTGGGCAAATGCCGAGATCTAACCTGAATGCATTATGAAAATATCAGTTTTGCTAATGCAGCAGCAAAGCTTGCAATAGGAAGTTGATTTGCATTTGTTTATATGCATTTGAACACTGCTACTATTTGGAAGTTACTACAGGAAATATCCATTGACTCTACAATGTATATTAACACAGAAGAGACAAATGTAGTTAATTGCATCTTACCAATATTCAGTTATGTTGGATATATTGTACAGCCATCTAAGAAATCTGACAAGCTCATAAAATTAGCCTCAAGCTAATTAGTAATGTCAATGTTTTTAAATGACTGTTGATATTGTTGCTGTACATCACCCAGCAACTCAAGTGGACACCAGCGCCCTGGGCAGATTGTCATAGCCTAGAATTAAAAACTTTCTGAAATCTGAAAATATTTCTGTCCTTGTATCCCTTCTGTTCTCAGTTTGCAATCCTGATTTATCTTATGGACTTAGTTAATGTTAACTGAAGAGAAAAAAAAAACCCCACGCTCTTAGGCTTTCCTCCTTGAATTGGGGGAATGCTTAATTAAAAATATTAAACACGTATAAAAAATAAAAAAACCCACAGCATTTTATATACAACCCCCACACACATATATAATCATGTGCAATATTATTACCCTCATGATGTAGTTAGGGAATAGGAATGTAGTAAAACAGAAACCTACTAATGTTCTTCTTTCAGATGCTCATTTGGTTAAAATGTGAAGCACGCTTACTCTTACCACTAGCAGACAATGTGTGGTAGAGTCAGGTCTAAATGTTCCAACTCAGCCTGGCCTCACTGTGTTAGACACTGCAGGAGAACAGTAAGAAACCTGTCCAACTGCATAGACTTTGTAGTCTAAACAGTAAAGAAAAACAAATGCTGAGAGATGAAGGGGTGGGCAGATCATATTAATAGAATCACAGAATGTCCTGAGTTGGAAGGAACCCACAGGATCACCGAGTCCAACTACTGTCCCTGCATAGGACAACCGAAAAAACCCCATAGGACAACTCCCCCCTGCACTCCCTCCCAAAAAAAAAAGATGGTTGTCTTCATTTTACAGAGGGGAAACCAGCCCAGAGATTGATTAAATGAGATACAACAGATGGAAAAGGAGCTCTGCAACAGAAAGATAACCCCAAACCAGGTTTCCTGTATCAAAGTTCAGTGCACTCACCAGGTTGGTATTCTTATGGCAATGTCAGCTGTATGAGTAAAAGAAGAGAAAATATACCTAGGCATCAGCTGAAATGATTGACAGAATATAAATCATTAGGTAAGAAGAGGAAGTTGGAAGCTGGAGGATAGGATTATGGAAAAGCTAAAAGCAAAGCTTTTAACCCACGAACTTTCCATTCGGATATATTTGAGGTATGACTGCCAAAATAAGATGTTTATTAAAGGTTTATTTCCAGTAGGAGACTTTATATAAATGTCTGAATCTTAGCTGTTGGAAAGACACTGCTGTCTCTCAGTTCCCGGAGATCAAAGTGTAGGCAGTGAAAAATTAAGTAATCTGCCACTTTGGAATAATTTGCAGCAGCAGGCATTCCCAGTGCAAATTAGATGGTGAATCAGTGATCTCAAAAGTGGATTACTTTGGATTAGTTGTTCAGTGAAGCAGGGACTTTGTATAGTGCAGCAGACAGCTCCAGTGTGAGCCGATTCATTGCTTGGCTTGTATTTTGGGTTGGTTTATTTGTTTGTTTGTTTGTTTGTTTGCTTGTTTTTAAACAACATTATCTTATCAAATTGATTTTTCTACACTAATTAACAATATTTTGACAGTGTTTATGTCTCAAAGACAGATTATGTGGCATACTACTAAGCAACTGAAAATTAAGGGCCAGACTTCCGGGAGAGGGCCGAGGTGAGGCAGGAAGCAGCCTAAGCTGCATTTTGGTTGACGGCAGTTGCATGTAGGTTTAAGTGCTGCTTTCAAGGTTCTGTCTTGGTTGTCCATTGCAGCTGTCTGGCCAGGGTTCAGTCCCCCTGGTTCTCTAGTTCGAGTCGTTCATATTTTAGTGATGCTTGAAGAGTTTCCTAACCATTTTACTGATAGTATATGTTGCTAAATTAATCTGCCTTTCTGGTTATTAGGACTGCCATGATATAAGTAACAAGGTGCTTAGAAACACTGTCTATCCATATATGAGCTGCAGTGTCCTCTTTCTGTAGTTTAATGTTTTACTCCATCATGCCTGTGTTAACAGTGAGGTCATTATTTTACACAATAAATCGGTACGCTGCCTCCCTGTTGACCTGGGTTCTGGCCATTTATTAATAGAGATAAAACCATTATTGGCTGCATTTCCCACCTCACAAAGTTGGCTGGCTGGCTGAAGAAGCACCACCTACCCGGAACCAGGCTCTGGAAGGGGGCTGCAGGGGGGTGGGAAGGGAAGTGAAGGACAAGAAGTCACTTGGACATCGTGCACTGAAATGAGGAAAATAGTGCATATTCTGTGTATGAAATGGTGTCTGTCTCAGAAGGCAAGGAAGGCAGTATTTAAAGGAAAGCTCAGGTTTTCTGGGCGGTATAAAATGCCTGGGGAAGAAGAGCAGAAGTAGCCAGCTGTTATTGTGATGATGAAAATAAACAGGGGCTGGAGCTCTAGATCCAGGCAGCTTTACACTAAGGCAAGTCCAGGTCCAGCAGCACTATTGTCTCCTCTGTTTAGACAGTAACACCTCCAGACCGTAGTCCTGGCTGTACCCCTGACACATCAGGGAGAGGTGCAAGCAAGCTAAAACTTCAGGAGTCACTGATGGAAAGTGAATTTGCACCATTTTTTCTGTGCTCAGAGCAAGCCTGAATAAGCAATGGTAAACTTACTCCCTGCTCCCAATAAAGCTCAGCTGGTTGCTTCTGATTCAACCCAAAACTTGTCATTCATTCTGTCAGAGGTTTCCTCCCTCTTATCATCAGCTTGATCTCTCGTTTGGACTCTGCAGCAGGCTAGAAATAAGCAAGAAGAAGAGATCACAGCCACTCTTGAAGCTTCTTTTGAAACGGGCAAAAGGGTTGTTTCCGTGGTGCCTACTGTCCTAGGTGAGACACCAGTTTCAGCAATGAAGAGAGTAATATGAAAAGTGGCAGCGAGACTTACACCTCTAAACTGCTGGGATGGAATGAGGTCAAGTTTGGCAAAATGCATTACATCAGCTGGAGAAATCCTCCTCCTGCTGGCCTTACCGTATATGTATTCTGCTTTCACTGTTTGAAACCTCCACGGAAAACCTCTTTACCCACCGGGACTGTGACAAAGATGCTCAGGTATGTTTCTGCAATAAGCAGTGTAAGTACATATTGTCTTTTATGTGTATTTCTAACGCAACTCTCTATGTTCTCATTCATCTACAGCATGCTGATACTGAAACGTACCAATGACCTTCTGCCATAAAGCACACTTCAGAATCTCTCTTTTTCATACAAGGACACTTACTTAAAGGCACGGAAATGCAGGCTTATAAGAACTGATAGAAGGACTATGGTACAAGACCCCAGCTCCTTGTTTGCTTTAGGAATTCTGTAAACCCACATGTATTTAGAATACATTGTTGCTAAACATTAATGACAAACTTTAGAAGAATAACAAATAATACTTAATTAGTTTCCTTCTTGTGGCAGATTGGAAACTTGTAGATGAGTACATGACAGAGAAATAGATGACACCAGATTCTTAAAAAATATATTTGCTTCTCTTAAAATTCGTTGAAGACATGACAAGGTGCTAAATGTACCTGAAACTTGGCACACGCAATCATTTGTTATCATAGTAAACAGATTTGCTTATAAAATCTTCCTGTCCCTGCAAACCATTCCAAGCTGCTTGGGTACCAGTATAGCCACATACCTAAGCAAATGTTTGATTTGTACATATGAGCAGTTTTACTGAAATAATATATCTGAAGTTCTGAGTGTGACTTTCCCAAGCATGTGTTAGTTCACCATACAAAAAGCAAAAAATCCAATCTATATATACATATGTATATGTGTGTATATATACACATATATCTGTACAAAAGACACTGGTGTATATGGCAACCTACTAGCAATTAGATTAATTTCTGAGCATTACCCAATTGTACTGTTCTCCAGCCTGTCCCAGCTTCCTTAGATACATGCACCAAAAGGTACAAACAGGTTGGTGAAATGAGAAGGCAATTCTATGAAATCCATCATTCACAAGAAATGAAGAACAACAAACATGTAGTGAATACAGATAAATACCTAAGGAAGAGACAGCTGTAGCATGCCTATTTGTGTGACAGCTGATATTTTGCAGTGTTCAGAGATAACTGGCCTGCAGTTGATAGACAAGTAAATATTATATACATGCAAAGAAATAACGTAGTCTTTGGCTTAGCTTTTGACTTCGAGACAAAAGGATTCCTTGGTATCATTCATTTTTGATCTTGCAGACTAGAGGTTTTTTTGTGTAGAAGATATTCCCCAAAGGAAGATGCATAATGATATTATGCAAAAGGATAGGAAGACTTATTGTCTTATACTTTATTACTATTAGTTAGTATAAAGTATAAAGTACTACCTTTATTACTAACTAGTCACTAACGCTATTCTTATTAAACATAAATCTTCTGATTTTGTGAACTGAACTCAGAGAAATCACAGCAAATGATACAAGCTGTGGCTATCTCTGTCTCTCTTCTTTCCTAGGGCATTACCTTACTTGTCGGTATGTTTCCACCTTGGAAGTGGCAAACTAATTTAGAGGGATAGGTGCTCAGCAGTCAGTGATATGTGTAGAAGTTGAATTTGAAAGTGAGCATGTTTTCTGCTCCAAGCTTTCTCCTGTGGCTGAAAATGAGACCAGCTTATATTTTGCTGTGGTAAGAAATTGTACCTGTAAGAGTAAGGAAAAAACAAAAACATACAAACAAAACAAAATAATAAAAAAAAATAACAATTAAAAAAAAAAAAACCCACACAAAAAACCTCCCACCCAAACAAGCAAACAAACACAAAAAAACCCCTCAGGGTAATTTCTGTTTCCTGAGCTCCTGAATGTTTTTGGGCTTGATATGTACAAAGCAGTCGTAAATGTCAATACACAGGCATTTTCTGACATCACAGATTTACATTTAGTTTCCAGCTCACCATCTGTATGCTATCATATCCCCAGTGTATACAGCTCTGTTCAACAGGACAGTAGCTCACGTTTTGTCTCCTACAGTACTGTCATTACCATATTTTGGGGTTAGCCAGATAAAGGAGTGACAGCACTTGGCTGCTCGTCATGTTTCGAAGAGCAGGAAAAGAAAAATGCAATTACTGAAATCTACCACCAGAGAGAGCTTTTGTCTTGGTAACATTGATAGACTACAGAAAGCAGTACTTCATCTCTGGTTTTGTAAGGGACATTTTTATAGGTACTAAATTATTCCTCTTTAGGTATCAAGAAGAAAGTGAAGAACTGAAATTCACAGCACCGACAGGAAATATAAACATTCTGTGTGGGGGTGGGTGTACACATGAATGCAAGTCGTTTTTGACACACACTTGGTCCTGTGACACGTCAGGACACCTTAGCAAATGCTGTAACTGATGTTGACTGGTACAAACTGAATAACTTGTATCTACAAAGCTCATGATCTGAGAAGTGTTCCTTTGATTTTAGCTTGGTCTCCCGGTATGGCCAAGAGACTGAGGGGCGTTTTGGGAAGAATGGAAGTGCATTTGGAGTTGAGCTGGCTTGAGTGGGGACCTGTGTTGCATGTTCCTCCTTTGCCATGAAATCACAGGCATAATCTTGCTCTGTGAACATAGTTTTTGGTTTCCACCTCTGACAGGTGACACAACAGCAAAATATTTCTGAAGTGTATGCGATCACATCTTCCTTCAGATTTGAAATACTCTTTTTGATCACTCTGGATTTCTTAAGTAGAAAACCAGCTTCCATGAAATGGACACAACAGAAATTTTTGGTTTGCTTTTCATTTATCTGCTTGGTAGAGCTTGGAATATATTTTACCTGATGTTTCACATTGTTTGTGGCAAAGACACAAGCCTCGGCTCTGGAAGAACAACACGTGGGTCTAAGTTCTGAAGCTATTTCTGGAAAGCGTCATGACACATTTGCAGGCTTCCCAGCTTTTATCTTGGGTGTTGGGTGTTGCAAAGAGGATACTGGGCAAAATGGACCTTCGCTGTGGTCCAGTAGCTCCACCAACCTCATGTTTATAGATGGAGCACCTCCCCCTCTGCCCTCCCCACCTCCAATACCCTTTTCCACCTTTATTGCCAAAAAATATTGGCAATCTTGAAAGGTGAATGATACTATCTTTGTGTGATCCTCCTGAGATCTATGTGGAAACGGGTGGAGACCTTCAAGGAAGCAATGCTGCCCTTGGTTCTCATACAAAGACAATTGTTATTGTTCAGTTCTTTCGCTTAAGTGGACCTCGTTGATCCTTCCCACATCAAAACTTCAGGGACTGCTGAGCAATAGGCACGTTCAGGCCTGTGAAGAAAAGCTTCCGAGTAATTGGAGCTGCCTCTGCACTCTTCCAGAAGCCATCTAAGAATGCCTGACCTAGGAGTTTCTCCGTGTCTTTTAAACACTCCCCACTGCAAAGACCCAGTGTACTCAACACCATTTTTTTCTTTTTTTCCTTTGGTAGAAACAGGTCAAACAGCATATTAAATAGCCACCAAAGCAACACATATTCTCTGAGCCAAACGCATGACAAAAGTCCACGCAATCTAACTGCACGTACATGTGGATATCCAAGAAGCCCTTGAAGGAAAAAAGCGTGCAACAGGTTACGTGGATTATTCTGGCAGGTTGTATGAAGCCAACTTAATTATAGGTTGTCTTTAATGCTGTATTCTAGGGTTTTATTTTGTGTGTGTGTGTCACTAAAGAAATAATACTGACAGCCAACAACTTTTGTGAAGTCCTAAAAAACCTAAGCTATTAATTTTGGCTTGGGATTCATATTAAAAAAAATAAATCTTCAAACTTCAGAGGTTCCTCCTAGGAATGGGTGACTCTGCTCAAGTATCCTACTGCCGGACCAGGCTCTAACTTGTTTTGGTTACTCGAAAAAAGCATTGTGGCAGTAGATGTATTCCAAAGCAGTTTTCAATAATGTATTTTAACAGAAACGGGCCTCCTAAATACATTCCACCCTAATTTTCACCTCAGAGTGAGCTCTTTACTCCTGAGCATTGCATTAGCTGCTTGCTGTGAATCCTCCGATGTTTCAGCCCTTGGCATCAACAAGGGCAGACACATTGCTGCACCACTTGAATGACCAGATATGTAATCAGGCCTGGTCATACCAAAAACTCATCAGCTGCAAGTGAGGTTTTACATTTGTTACAATTGAAGACTGTGCTTTAGAGAAAGGGTGAAAAGTTGCCTTGAATAATACAGAATTTGACCCTTTGAACACCTTTGATAATACGTGAAATTCTCTTCTTAGCCGCCTTCATCTTTCACAGTTAATGATAATTAAAGAAAGTTTTACTCCTGCCATCAGTCTGTCTTTGCAGTCTCCTGCAGCTTTTCTGTTACCTTCATGGAGAGCTCAGCATACAGGCAAAGCACGAGTCTTTCCTTCTGTCAAGCCACTGAGTTTGCAGCTGAGAAAGCACGCGCCCCAGTGGATCCCATGGTAGGAAGATCTCCAGGATGCCCTTGGATCTGTCAACACGTGGCTGTGTTCAGCAGGCTTGGGCACACAGCTCAAGGCATGCAGGTGCTGATGTCTCCTGAGGACACCTGGTTCTTCAGCTGGGTTGGAAGGGTGCGGAAAAAAAGCGTTTTGAAACCTCAGCAGACTGACTGTCTACCTATGGCTGTGGATGCATTTCAGTGCTTCTGCAGTTGCTCTACAACCTACTCCTGTACACACAGGGTAAGGTCTGGTACTGGAGCAGGGTATTGCCAAGGGCACGGACCCTCCCTCTGCCCTGCAGTGCACGTTCTCAGGGCCAGCCGTGCGATGCTGCCCTTTGAAGCATCGTCAGCTCAGCCATTTGTCAGACGGGACAGTGAATCAGCTCAGGGAAGTGATTTCTTTGAAAAATAAGGCAGCACCAACACACCAACTCATCCCCATGGCCTGCCTGAACTTGCTGGCCAAGGGCTGTGTGACCTAGGTGAGAAAGCACCCTCCATTTGATAGTGGGGAAGAAAAGCCCTGAAAAGAACAGGGACTCTGGCGCTCAGGACATCTGTTCAATTACACTGTTATCCCCCAGTGTGCCTGATCTGTCTTGATTGATTTCAACACTTCTCTTCCCTGCAAGTAACTCCTCCGTCCTTTCAAACTGTACGTTTGCAGAGTTTATGAAGGGAAAGTGGCACACCAGACAAGCTGCTCTGCCCTGCTTTCATAAACACCAGTGCCAGGTTCAGAGTTTACACCGGGTTTTTGAAGCAGAGGACTGCAAAATTACTTTACTTCCTCTTATATTAGTGTTTTAGCCCAGGGCTTCCAATTGCATCATGTTTCTTAGCTCAAGGCATATCACGAGGTAAAAACTGTCTCCAAAGAGACAGAATAGAAGTGGCATGTAGTCTTGTGATATAAAATCGCTGACTCATGTCAGGGGAAAAATGATGGGAATTTTTACAGCTAATTTCATGCAGCAGTTGCGGTGGAAGGAAAGGGTGGCTTTCATCAGATTCAAACTGCAGAGCAACACAAGCAGATTTACCTCTCTATAGGCAACAAAAAAGCCATCCTGTTGTGGGTGACCAGGCACCACACTTGCTTACTGATATTTTGTCCAGTAAGACTGCTTTCAACTATGGACAATGAACGTAGTTGCCACTGAGTCTCAGGCAACTTTGAATTTACCAGAGCAAGGACCGTACCGCACAAAGCACCTTCTGTTCGTGTTTTGGGCTCCACATTTTGTAAATAAGCCTGAAGAATGCTGCAGTCCATTTCAGAGACATTCTGGAAGGATTAATCTTCCCAAAAGTCTGAGAGGTAGTGACTAGTGGCACTAGTGCATAGCACACAGCTGTGGAGGCGCTCAGACACAAATAGATTAAGATTTGCAATCAAATTCAGTATTGCCACGTTTTGTAGTTGAAGAAACAAGCACAGATAGGTTACTGGTAATGGATTTGCATATTGCCATCCCAAAAAATCCAGTGGCATGGCTAGAAAGAGAGCTTATAGTCAAAGACAGTTTTGCAGCATGCCTCTGGCTAGCTTTGGCTCCAATGAGCAAAGGGATGATGCAAAGTAGTGTAACTGTGACAGGAGGTGACAGTGAAAACCCTGAGTGTGTCCCCAGCCTCCTGGTAGACTGACAAAGGTCAGTAGTCTTGAAGTGAACGCTTTATTACTTTGAAGGAGCTTTAGCCTGAGAGTTCAGTGATGGGCCCCCCAGTATAAGAGATGTATTGGAGAAAGTGAAGTGCAACAAAGGTTATTAAGGGACTAGAGCGATGGACTGGAGGTTCTTTGAGGAGAGGCTGAGACAGCTGGGACTCTCCACCCTGGAGCAGAAAAAGCTCAAGGGGATCTGATCCCCGTGTATGAATCATTTAGCTTGGAAAAGACTCGTAAGATGATTGAGTCCAACATTAACCTAACACTGCTGACTTTCCCATGATATCTGATGGAGGAGTAAAGAAGAGAGAGCCAGGCTTTTGTCAGTGGTGCCAAGTGATGGGATGATGAGAGGCAACGGGCACAAAACTGAGACATGGGAAATGTAATGTAATGTAATGTAATGTAACGTAATGTAATGTAAACACTTTTCGTCTGTGAGGGTGTTTGATTTCTGGAAGAGGACTCTCGGAGGGGCTGTGGAGTCTCCATCCCTGGAGATATTGAAAACCCAGCTGGACACAGCCCTGAGCGGCCTATCCTGGCTGGCCATGCTCTGGGCAGGGGTTGGACCCAGAGATCTCCTGAGGTGCCTTCCTGCCTCAGCCGATCTGTGATTGTGTGTGTGCATGTGAGAGGGCAACAGTGACAGCGAGGGCTGCCCAGTGGCCTACAGTCAGTGCCTGCTACTCATTTCCAGTTCATAATTTAGTCCATTTTTACTGAGTGAATCAAGCCTGGCTTGGGAATTAGGGCTCTGTTGGATGACCATGAATTTACCTTTCTCACGAGTGTAAGCAAAGGTGTTAGTGTGATAAGTGTTTCTGATCTTCTGTCTGAACATGATGCAAGAAGGGAACACGGTTGTTTTTTCCTGTGTTAAAAACAGCAGTAAGGCACTGTAGAAAACACAGCATGTGCAGCTGAATTTGCAAAATTAAGTGCTCTGGTTTGCCATCACAGAGTTAAAGTTAGCAGCCAAATGTAGTTTGTCTGTTTGTGGTTAGTCATAATGAGATGGTCTTTGCTCAGATCACATATGGGTTTTTTCTATGCTTTCCTCCTCCTCCTCGTTCCCACAATAGATGGGACTCATCAAACAAGCAACCAGAGATACTGTCTTTTAACCTTATTCAGCATTTGGCTGGTCTATGCACTCATACTGAGAAACAACAGGGACTACTTTGGGGTCTGATATGAACCAGCAGGCTCTGTTTGCCCTGACCAGCTTCCAGCCCCTTTTTGGGGTAACTCCCACCTGCAGCCCCCCTCAGCCCAGCTCCAACACCTGTCACACTGGGCTGCTCAGGGGAAGAGTTTTGCCAACATGTGGCTCTTGATGCTTAATAGCCCCCCGGCACCAGCCTGTGGCCTGGGGAAGCTGGACCTGCCTGTTGGGTCCTCTGGTCTGCAAGTGCTTCAGGGATGGAAGTACAATGAGCTGAGGACAGTTCTGGAGGGCTTTACCACAGCAAGAAGCAGATGTTGATCCCAGTCCATCTCTAGCATGGTCAGGTCCTTGCAGCCTCCTCAGCTTTGCTGGGCAATTGCTCACCTCAGCTGGCCTCTGACTCACATTCTTCAACACGAGCCAGGTTAATTTTGACTTTGTTTAATATCATGAATTATGGTTGTTGCTCTTTCTGCTGCAGGACAGCTATGATGGGAACAGAAGTCCCTCACCTGCCCTGTCAGTGGTCGATGTCCTGCATGGGCAGAAGACCCCATTCTCCCTGCCAAACCCAGGGCTGATCTGGCCGGAGGTGCAGCTGGATCTGCACAGCCACTTACGTGGGCCCCAGCTGAAACCCCACAGCTCTCCTTGCTGATCCCACAGTTCTCCTTTCTGACCCCAAAGCTCTCCTTGCTGACCCCACAGCACACCTCACTAGGGCAGGCAGGGCTCAGCCTGGCTGGGCAGCCCCCCAGCCCCGCTGGATGTGGTAACCTCGCGGGCAGCCGTCGCAGCATGGGGGCTTTCTCAGAGGTGCGCAGGTTGGTCAGCTTTGGGCAAAGCCTCTCAGGGGCAGGAGGAGGCATCCTTACAGCAAAGGCCTGCTGCCAGGGATGGTTTCGTGTCCTCGTGCCAATGCGCAAATGCACAGGCGCTCGTCAAAGCTACGGCTACCGGCATTTGGTGATGAGAAAGGACAGTGTGTGGGGCAGACACCTCCTGTGGGGGAGTGTGCCCCAACAGGGTGATGTTTAGCAGCCAAACTAGCACCTGAGGCAGTATGTTAAGTTCAGATGAGTCTGAAAACTGCAATGCTTGGCAATGCTATTTTCCTTGCTTATATCAGGTACATAAAACATTTTTGGTTTGTTTTTTTTTCCAAGAGATAATACGCAGCTACAAAGAAGTTTTTAAAAAATACTAGTCTTGCTCCAGTCACACCTTAAAAAAGGACTGTGATCAGCAAACAAAACTGAAATGGTCACGAAGTGTTACAGAAAATGGCACTTTGTGCTGAAGAACTGACACACTGAAGTTGAAAGTTAATATAAATAATGTAAATGATGATTAAGCTGTGTGCTTTTAGCAGGGTGAAAAGCTGCATTTCACATTAGGTAGGTGATGTCTAGAATCTGCTCTTTGGTAACACCATGAATAACATCAAAGCTAAGTTGACAAAGCCTTGAGCTGACCTTCAACGTGAAGTAACACATCCCCATGGTGACTTCCTTAGCAGGGCCTGCGCGTGTCTTGTGGAAGAATGATGCTGAACTGGTCACCCCGCTGCCACTACTGAAACAATTTTAAAGTGCCTTGGCCAGACAAAACAACAAGTATCCTTGTGACTGAGATTTGCAGACATATAGGTGTTTTATTTAAACAGAAATGCTGACTACTATTGAGTATCAATTATCTGTTTTTAGAAGAATAGTTTTGTCATCTGATTTTTCCTGTGTGGAAAACCTCATCTGCTGAATCATAGAATCATTTTGGTTGAAAGAGACCCTTAAGATCATTGAGTCCAACCATAACCTAGCATTAAACCTAAATCTAGCACTAAACCACATCCCTAAGAACCTCATATATAGGTCTTGTACAGTGCAAGAAAATGAGTACAAAGCTAGAGCTAGTGAAGAGGATTTACTAACTATGATGTAGCACCGAACACTAAAATGTTGAGTCTAAACAGTAGGCACTTAATTTTGATCAATGCAGCTAATTAACAGATTTGTTGTGATTGAATAAGATGCAGCAGAAATAAGAAAATGGATGAAAGCATCTGGCTACTTGTTTTATTTTTCTGGCACCGAAGGACACCATCACACTACTGGCAGCAATAGCTGGCCTGCTTTTCCCACTGGATCAACGTCTTTGACTCATATACGAACATCCAAATTCTTCTTTAAGCACTGTGTTATTTTAACAAGTATAAAACCAAGTGCAAGCCAACGACCTTGGCCATTCGTCATGTTGAAAGAAAACAAGTGCAATTGTTCATCAGCAACGGTGGGGGGCAGGAGGGCTGTGTAGCGTCTCTGTGGCTGAGGCAAAGCACTTCAGCGGGCCCTGCTGCGGTGCACGCCAGCACCCGGGCTCTGAGCGAGATCGGGTCACGCTCACACAGCAGAAAAACAAGCCCTTGGTACGGGCTGCTCTTCTCCACCCCCAGCCCTCTCCCTGGCAAGGCCACGGACAGTCGGCGGGCGCTGTGAGGCAGCACAGCAACAAGGCCGCCATCAGCCGCGCTCTGCTGGGCAGAGAGGCTGGAGGGAGCCAGTCCCACGGCCTGCTGCTCACACACCCAACTCTCGGGGTCCAGATGGAGCTATGTCAAGCAAGGCAGAGTTACAGGTTAAATTGGGAGGGAGTGCGCTGGAGAAGACAGGACTTCCTACCGCTCCTCCTTATCTCACTTATCTCAGGGTAAAGTGTTAGTGGAGCCAAGTATGAAGGTGTTGACAGGGGCTCACTGAAGGCCAGGCTATGCCTCCTTGAGATACACGCTGCCTCCTCTGAGGTTGTGATCGCTGGTTAGCTACTCTAGTGAGAAATCTTACTAATACCTTTCTTTAAAAAGCTAAGCAAAAGAAAAAAAGAAAAAAGGCCGTGCCCTTTCCTTCCCTTTCCTTCGCCTGTCAACATATAGCACCACAGTGCCTTCAAAAATGAATCTCCTTTCCTTCTCAAGAGTGGATTACGCAGAGAAAATACAGTTTTTGGGAACCGAGCATTTTGGATGGGACTGTTGTAATGGAATGCTTTGTAAGTGCATACAATTAAAAGTGCTTATTTGCTGCTGGGAAAAAAATATACAATATATATTTCAGGCTAATGGAGACCAGTTTGACCTGGTGGTGCAGGTGAGTGCACCTTTCCCACGACTGGATTCAGCATTTTTTAAAACTTTTTTCTCTCTCTTTTTTTTTTTTTCTTTGTCTTGTTCTCGCAGTAGCTATGATTCTACAAAAGGATGCTTTTTTTAAAACATGTTTTTGAAGGAAGAAGGAATCTCCACAATTTAATTTTCAGGCAGCAGGGGTGAGAAGGAAAAGAAATAGCGGCAGCCACAGCAAAGAGGGCTATTACTTGCCCATTGGTGTGCTCCAACTAATCTGCCCAGAAAGAGAAGTACCTAAGCAATGCCCTGCTGTGTCAGGCAGGGCCACAGACCATTTACCCCCCGTGGTGGGACTCCAGCAGCAGCAAGCGGAGAGGCTGTTTGGTGAGTCCACAGGAGTCTGACTTCCCACAGCTGTTTACTCCCCTTCCACGAACCCAGTACCCACAGCCGTGGTGCTCACAGGTGCCAGTGGGCACAGCCCCACATGTTGCCTTTTGCTGCACGTTGCTGGCAGCAGTAATTATCAAAAGATTGTTACAGATCGCCTTACGTTTGGATGATGGAGCTTTTGGACAAAGAATATGGTCCAGCTTATTCTGAATGGCAGCTGCATCAGCATGATGGAGGATGCTGTTGTTTATCAAAATCTTTAAAGCCTGTAGTGTGCTGAGAGAGGAGAAATGGCGTGTTCCAAAGTAATTGCGAATTCACACTGTATTATTCCTTCACCTATCTCTCCACATTGAAGGACCATCTAGCCTTAAATAAAGTCACCTGCACAAAAGCCTCATTGAAGATTAACCACACAAAGAGCTTAAAGAGATGGTACCTCAAACAAACCTCTAGAAGCACAAATATTTTTCAAAAGTGCAGCCTACATGAACATCTATGGAGGATCACTTTTTAAAACCATCTTGGGAAAGAAGTCCCTTACTGTTTATTTCAATGCACAGCTTTGAACAGAGTAATTTTCAGTCTATGATCTTTTCATTTTGAAGTCTGTCTGCCTGGAATTTTGAATTCTAATGAATATATCTACTGGAAGCCACAAACTGCTACAGCTTCTTCCCCTTTAAATTGACTTCCCACGGAATTTTCTAGCTTCAGCAGATTAGCAAAAATCACTGACAAGGTGAAAGCCATGAAACTATTTTTTGATAGTTTCATCTTTCTTTAGGCAGATTAAAAAAGTCTTATCATTTAAAGCTGGCATTTGGCTTCACAGACTACTTACTTTTTCTGCTATATCAGGACAAAAAAATATTTTGAAGAGGAATTAGTGGAACTGTTCTGCTCAGGAACCTGTAACAAATTGCTGTTATTAAAAAAAAAAAAAAAAAAAAAAAGTTAGGCTACCCTTGGTTAATAAACCCAATCTTTAACCATATTTCTTCACTTATGGGGTACAATGATTCATGCTTTGTAACATACACTGCTATATGTACTTCATGTGTACATGCTATATACAGAGGTATTGTGTATCCTTATCAGAAGTCATGAAGGCTCCTGTGTGCTTGAGTGACCACAGAACCAACACACTGACTCACATGTATTCAAAATATACAGAAAAGCACAATAAATGTTTAGACAGCTTCAAATAAAAAGCAGAAAAAATTCTTAGCCAAGGTCTCATTTTAGATACATATGAATGTATCTCATCAATTTTATGAATATAGCCACATAGACACACTACGCAACTTCGACTGCAAAAGCTACTTCTACCCAGTAACCTGCTTCTACTTAGTGTCTCAGTATTGCGATCTACTTTTGAAATAAGGATGAGGATGATAATGATGATCTTGAAGTTTTTGTAACCAAGGTTCATATACGGGTTGCTCCAGGACCAGCCTTGGTAGGCCTTTTATTACTGCTGAGGATTTTACTCACAGGCATCTTGAACTAGAGTCAATGTAGTGCCTTAGGAACTAAGGTTTGAACTGAACTTGCATTAACTATTTTGTTGTTGTGAGTAAAACTATACACTACAATGCGAGTGTTTTAAATGCTAGCCTAATACACAGACTACACTTTAAAGAATTGGAAAAGGCACTGTTAGGTTGTGTCAGATTTTAGACCTACTGAGAAAACATGTTCATACAAAAGAAGCATTCCAAAGACTCCTGGTGGTTTTGCACCAGATTTATTAACCGCTCTTCTCATTAACCTCATTTCTTGTGCATGACATCAGTAATTTTAGGAAGAAAGGCTTGCAGCTAAACTTCCATCTTGGTAAGCTGGCGCTTCTCTGCCATTCCACACAGCTGATCAAGTGCCCCTGTACAGGTTTAACAGCAGCACTGCTACTGCTGCTCCCAAGTGAAACATCACTAGCTCATTTAATGCCTCTCTCTGATGGCATGATGATCTATAGACCCGGTGCGTTCTGAAAAGATGACACCATGCAGTTGTCCCGGTAACCCAGCAGGAGCTGCTCTCCTGCCGCGTCAACCCACAGCACGAAATCAATCAATCAGAAACCCGGCCTGCTGTTCTCAGCTTGAGGGGACACCACGGGATCGCGTTAGCAGCACTGGAGCATCCCAAGAACTCAACCGAGTCGCAGTGGTGGAGGAGTGAAGCCCTTTTGCCCACAGCCTCATGACTCCATCCCCAAGCACCTGGCAAAGCTTCCCTGGTTCTTGGGGCTCTCCCAAACACACATCCACCACTCTACCATATTTTGGTACAATGCTGTCCTACAGACTTCCTTTTTTCCTCATAAGTGGAACACCTGTAGAGGGCTTCACAAAATCTCCTTGAGCCACTTTCAAATTTCTATCAAGTTTGGGTAAAATTAGCAGATTCCTGAGTTACTAGGGTAGAATGAGCGAACGTGACAGACACCATAGAACTGCAGAAGCTTTCCCTCGTTAGGTATTAGGTGGTTATTAAGACTCACACACATTTTTCATCAGTGCTAAGTATTATCTTCCCCAAAATAACAGATTTTGAAAATTATCTTTATGTAGGTAGGGCCTCTTTCAGCTCACAATCAGGTGCACTTAATTAAAAGGCAGCATGTTGCCTGCCCTGATCTTCCCTAAGGCACCTCCATTAGACAGACTATATAGAATATTGACTTTGTCACCTGTTTTAATACTAAAAAAGGTCAAAGCTTACCCACATAACTTCGAAACATGAGAAATGCAAAACCAATGTGCGTACTCATTCTTTCTGCTAGTATAGGAGCACAAAGGTATGCTATTGCAAATGAAATATCAAGATTTTTTTCCTTTTCTTTTAGGTGTACCAGTAAGCACATCTGGTGAACATTTAATGGTAACTTTAAATTTCACAGTTAGAATGTGTTTTGTCTGCATTTGTTCACAAACAAAACTTTCTAAACTTTACAAGTGATCACCTTCACTGCAAATTTATGACCTGTACCTAGAAGCAGGGTTTACTTTTCTCCCCAAAACACTTGACCTGTAGCATTGTTACCCGTATGCAGCATCAAGGACATTTGCTTACCTGAGGTTCAGCCAGCATATAACAACATACCTGCATGTACCTATAGACTGTATTTGCCATGCAAACGCAGGCATCTTTTCCTGCTCAGGTTTGGCTGTAGCCATGCAGAGGGGCTTTGCAAGCAAGATATATACAACTTAAAAGCACAAAGCAAGTATTTATTATTTCTCTCTCACACACACACACTATCAGCAGGGCTTACTGAGCTACCGGGCTCAGCACCGGGGTGCTGGCATCCTGGTCAGATGCCTGAAGCTGTTGCTGGGCAGGGAGGTCTCAGTCGGGGAGGGGTGGTGTGGATGGCGTGAGAACAGAGCCGCAGACCCCGGGGACTGCTGAGCTGCACTCATGCATGAAATCCACCGATGCTGTTGACACCGACAGCCTGACTGACTGCCAGCTGCGGGCTCGACACCCTTCATTCCTTCCCAGTTTTCTACCTTGTCATGTTCATGCTTTACTCCTGAATCTCTGAGCTACCAGTAAATTGCTCTGTCAGCAATCTTACCGCAGCCTGTAATTTTACCTCTCCTCGTTTCTACAGGCTTTCTCATGGTGCTGTCTCACATGGCAGCACTGCTTCCAAAACCGAAGCAGGAGTCATGCAGCTGTGCCCGGGACTCAGGGAAGGCCGGCAGACAAACAGGGAAGGCACCGGTGAGTTACCAAGAGCACAAGCTGAGGGGCAGAGGGGAGATTTGCAGGTATAACAAGAACTGAGAATTTAACAATTGTTTTTGCTGGTGTTGTTCAAGCCAAAAGAAAAACAATGCCATCTCTCACACTTTTTGTGGAGACTACAGCAAGTAGAGGAGGATGCTAGTGCAGGCAAGGACCATGAGATGTCTGGGGTGGCTACCTCAGGCAGGGCCTATTGACAGGAATGAACAATCTACGTAACTACGCCTTCAACTGGCAAATTAATTTGTTCTTAGTAATTGAGGAAAACAGTCCTTTAGACAAACATCTAAGCAGACAGTAAGTAAACAAGTGATTGCAAAGTATTTTCTGCAGGTTTCAGTACTCTATGGTGATGGGCTCTGTATAGTATAACAACTAAATGAAGGTGAAAAACCCAACAAAGTTCTGCCTTTCATTCACTGTGGGATCCACCACTGATTTGTGCTATTATTACACTAAAAAAACAACAACAGTAATTTAGCAACATCTTTGGTTTTTTTCCGTCCTGCTGTAGAATTAAATTGAATGGCATTCCTACTTCCCTTCATTCCAACATACGGTCTTAATGCAACATCCTCATTAAACAATTTTTTAAAAACTTGAAGCCAAGAGACGCCAACACATTTAATCATTGCAAAACAGAAGTGAACAGAGGGCTGCTTTACACAACACACAAAAAGAACCTTGTTAAAAAAAAAAAATAGATTTACTTGTAGACTTTATGAATTTAAACCCTTCCTTTCTTTAGCCAGAAGCATCATGATTTCGAGACATTTTATAACCACAGCTATTGTGTGAAAATTTTAACATACGACCCAACTGATTTCAACAGCTTCAGTGCTATTCCTACAGACACAGGTTCCTTCATGTTGTTTCAGTTGTACATCAGTAGTTTTACATAAAGTAAAAAAAAGAAGCAACATTTTACTCATTCTTAAAACCAAAAATCCTGGGGAAAAATTAATAACATAAGCAATCGGTTAATCTGAAAAAGAAATTAACAGATTACTTCGTTACTTTTAAATCAAAATTAAATCTCAGTATTTAAATATATACATCAATCTAAACTTTATAATTGTAAAACAAACTTAACTGCCCATGCAAACTATCACATATTTGCTACATGTAATTAGCACTTCCAGTTTTGACATAATCAGTTACATTATCTAGAAAGCGTTATGCGGCAGAAATTGTTCTAATAAAAAATAAACAAAAAAATCAATTTTATTCCTAGGGTTTGATTAATTAAAAAGCAGCAACAAGCCTATGGCCCCCTACCCACTTTCTGGAAATTGTTTGTTGGCATGGAAACCAGAGCATGCATTAGCATTTGGGGGTGCTAGCAGAATACCCCTGCCCAACGTGAGGTCCCAAGTTAGGAAAAAGAGAGAGCATTTTTTATAATGCAGGTATGAGTTACTCCTGAAAAAGGAAGAATCTGCATGAAAATAATAGATTAAGCTCTTAAATGTATCTAACTTTGTGGTCTCCAGGCATTGTAATACAAATATAATAACAAAAGGTTTCAGGATTCAGTTTAGGTGAATATTTTCATTGGTCATGTGTTTCTTTGGTAAAAAACCATAATTTAGTTTCTGCCCTTTACCACTATCAATTGCAAAAAATTCCCTGTGTTTTCAGAGAACACCTCATTAAGATCTTCTGTTTAAGTGTTCAGTTTCTGGCCAGTTTTTGCTATCATTTTTAATAAGCCATATGTTATAACGCAAATGAAAACTGGTAAGCTTCAAGCTGTTAGACTCTCAAATTGGATTTTATTTGATGGGTGTTCAGAGCTTCAAATATCACTTTTGCAAATGCAAGTCTTTCCCTCCCTGCCTCGTTAAAGCTTGTTCACTACTCACTCAAAATACATGCATCTCATATGTGAATACTCTAAGAATCAACATTTTGTACACAGAAACAACAACGCAAGATTTACAGAAACAATCCAAATTTAATGCAAGATTTACACCGGACAGATTCCCAGTGAAAGCCAGGGAAGAAATGACAAAAGAAATCCCACTCATGTGACGGTATATGAGTATTTTCTTATAGCACATTGTTTCAAACCAAGAACACAACCACATTTATCTTCTTGAACCCCTCTGGGCTACAGAGATGTGCAGCAGCAACTCCAGTTCAGAGGTGCCAGAGAGCTGGGGTACCTGCTGTCCCCCTTGGCATCTTGAGCTTAGGAAAAAAAAGCTGTACAGTTAGATTTTATTTTAAGCACATATGCTAGGTGCATGCTTTCCTTTTCCCCAACCCACAATTGTACTGAGGGCAAAGCATAAATAAATTTGTTTGTCTGTGGCTTACGTGTTCTTATCCTTCCTAATTATAACCCACCTTAAAAACAAAAGAACACCCAACCTTGCTTGGATCAAACCTTCATCTAGTGTAACAAAAATAAAATACTTTGAAACATAGTAGGAAGGACTTAAAGTGTAGATGCTATACTTTTCACAGAATGGCTGGGGTTGGAAGGGACTTCTGAAGATCATCTAGTCCAACCCCCCTGCTACAGCAGGTTCACCCAGAGCAGATCACATAGGAATGTGTCCAGATGGGTTTTGAATATCCCCAGAGAAGGAGACTCCACAAGCTCTCTGGGCAGCCTGTTCCAGTGCTCTGGCACTCTCAAAGTAAAGAAATTTGAGCAAAAGCATTAAGTATAATTTAATTTTCCTTACTATCCAGTGGAGCGAAATTAAGACCCTCATCAATCCGACCAGACACCTGGGGAATTCTAGATCCAGCCTCACTGAGAGTATACGACAATCATTTTCACAGATATCAGTAACAACAGCATTAATATTTCTACACTTGCCTTACACTTGCAGCATCTTAGCACTGTATTAATAAGGTTAACAGACAGACTTGCACATGGAGATTAACCCATCTTCTGACAGCTGTAATTAGGCATTAGCTAGTGCACACTTAAAGGCCTGTTTGCATTTGCAAGCAACGATGTTATTGATTTCCCCCAATCCACAAAACACCCCGAGACAGACAAGTTCAAGTCCCCACTCACACATACTCTCAAGGTGTTCCAAACTCCTTTCAGGCCCCTTCCAAAATTGCACTACAGAAAAAGAATAAAATTAATTAATCTGTCCTACGTAGTCCAAATATTGCTATAGGAGCACAATAAACTTAGTTTGAACTTTGGCTTCTCAGTTTGATTTTAAAATAAAATCTAAACCTTTCTTCATGCTAGTCATTCTTGCAGCTCAGTCATATAAATTACTCCCTGTTTTCACATAAAGTGATACAAATCACAAAGCACAAAGACTTTAACAATGGGGGGGAGGCGGGGAGGAGTGGTAGGAAAGTTTCTCCCCATACACTCCTAACTTTTTCAGTGCAACCCAGGCAATTTTCAGTTTTACAAATCCAGCTCTACAGACGACCTTTTCGGCAAAGATTAACTAAGACTTCTCAGTATGGTAGACATACAGAGGTTCTAAAAAAAGCAGAGGCCATTCCGGTTTATCATGTATCATTACTATTTGCATTTCAAAACGAAAACACTTCATCATAGTCTGATCCAAGCTTATAAAAAAAAACAACTCATAACAAGGTAATGCAGTATTACAAATTTATTTAGTTTTTTCAAAGTAGTTTTTCAGCATTGAAAATTTCACACATATAAAACAACTTCAACTTCTATGCATTAAAACCAAAGTACGGATTTTTTTTTTGTAATTTAAAGGAAGTGTTGTGCTTTTTTTCTTTTTTAAACATCTCTCATAAACCAAATTCTTCTGTTATAAAGCTGACAAAAATAAGTGATGCACCACAACATTTTTTTCTTTAGCATCTGAAGTTCATCTCTTTGGGAAACAGGATTTTTTTTGTTTTTTAAATGTATCATGAAAGATACAGACCTGAAAAAGGATAAACAATCATACACAAAGGCATGAACATTACACAGTAATTCAGACATTTTATAAAGAGATCTGGAAAAGTACCTAAAATAGTGATATTTATTTAGTATAAAATTTCAATAATAAAATATTGCTCATAATAAATAAGAAAACATGAGTTTCATTAATACTGTTCTCCCCTTAAAGCTCTCTTGGATGTAACATGATCAGACCTGATCAAAACTCAAATTACTATTTTTCATCTGTATGAAAGAGGCAGGGTTACAGACTTCAGGTCATTCTTTGTTAGAAAGAATTTTAATATCATCAACAAACCAAAATTCATTTCAAGGCTCATGTAGTTATGGGAAAAAAAAAATAATCCCTAAGTGTGAATTAACCTTATTACAGTAGGTTTTAATACCTAAAATATTTGCCTTTTTTCTTAAAACCGAAGTGGAATAAGACTTCTCATGGATTATGAATGCAAAGAGAAAGCTGCCCAAGTTCCCTCAAAAGCTTCTAAATATCTGTGTAGCTGTACTTAACGGTTACCAATGCTGTCAGGCAAAGTTAGATCTCTAGTGGGGTAGAAGCTGCGTACTCCCTTTATATGGGGACATTTGGTTTCATCCCTGCTCGTCCCATCTGCAGACATGGCAGTTTGGAGCAGTTCTTCAGCAGCTGCTCAATAGCAATGTGACGGACGTTGAGCTCTGAGGCCAAAGAGTCCTTTTCTTGGACTTGCTGCGTCAGCTCTTCAAAAACATCTGCAAGAATGTTATTACGTTAATGCCCTTGGTCCCTGTATTTTCATAGAGTTAAGCAGCAGTGCTGGACATTATATGACATGGGCATAGACATTTAAGTAGGTTCATGCACAAGAACATCACTTTTTCTGGCACCAGCACAGCTTGGTGTATGCACTGTAAACCGAACACGACAATCAGCTTAGAGTTTTAGGTGACCTGAGCCAAGGTGGATCAGTTTGTAACTCCAAATGAAATTCATTTCAGTCAAAAAAGTTAAAGAACATACTGTATTCAAGTGCCAGTTTGCTTTACCCAAGGAGGTTACATAATAAAGGCACCTAGAAGTTTCTTGTTTAACATGGAAACATGATATACAGAGATTTCAGTTAAAACTGAAAACGGTAAAGCCTTCATGTTTTGGTTTGTTTTGTTGGGTTTTTTTTGTTTGCTTGTTTTTTAATTTTATTTTTATTTTCTCTATTAGAGAGCAACATGAACACACAACAAAGAGTACTGAAAAATTCTCACCCTGAATTTGCTTGAGCAGTTTTTCATTAAGTTGCTTTAACTCTCCAGGAGTCATCATAGTCACTGTAACAATAAATTCTGTTATTACTAAGACCAAAGTCACATAAGCATGCCTAAGCAGACTCTTATTTTCTCAAATTGTTATTTGTATCTAACAACCAACAGATACGCAGCAGTAAGTCAGAAGCAACATTATTTATCAGTCATTTGCAGAAAGTTTGAAAATTCTCTCTTTTATGTTGACAAACAAGGATTTACTTCATAGGAAAACTCCTTCCTCAATGTCAAAAGTCTGGAAATTTAAGCCCTCAAACCAAAAATGTCCAAAATCAGAATTGCTTGCAAACTGCTTCAGACCTTTAAGTACTTTACCTTCCTCTGACTGCACAATACGGTTTCCACAGTGTAATCCCTGCAAGTATGCCTGTTTAATTGTGGGCAAGTGGACAATTCTGAGGTAAGTCCTACTATGTTTGCAAGCCTAGAGGAAACAGCTTCTGGACAGAATTTTCGGTGTGCAGCTACCTGTTGTGGCTATGAAGTTTTGTGCTTTATGCATGTAAGACTAATGTATACAGTTTGCATCAAGTACCTCAGTGACAAATGATAAAAATCTTAGTTTGATAAAAAGACAAGCATGTAAAAATACATTTACTTTTCACTTTTTTGTGCTATGTTCCTAGTGAGAACTAAAAGACTATATTCAAAAGCCCTTCTATATCTCAGGTTGATCATCCTTATAGAAAACAGATAATTAAACCTCAGAGGAGGGAGTTGTGAAAGTATTCTACGCAGCCCTTGATCAGCAGCAGCAAGTAGGGAAGCACTGGCCACCTTCCAAGAAATCCCTCAACCCAGCAGCGGTGGGTGCAGGTTGGTGCCATGGCTGCTGTGGAGATGCTCTCAGCAGCATGGTGAAAAGCGACAATCCTGATCACCACAGGAAGATACAAGGCACTGACACAAGCTTTAAACACCTTGTAATTTTTAAATATTGCTTTTAAACAATGCTGCAGCTTAGCAAAGCTCTCACTGCATACTTGAGAAAAACCTATGTTGCAATCGCGCAGCTTCTGTTCAGAGATTTCTCAGTGCAAGAGGTTTATATATTGTATATTGAAAGCATAAGGACTACTTGATTATTCTAAGCCTTCTCTTTCAACTTTTCTCACATCTTGCAGTTGTGGGATATTAACTTTCTGTCAGTAAGGTCAAACCAAAGAGGTTGGCAATAACTAAGATTGCCTAGTTGTTACTTAAGACATGAGGCCACTTAAGAGTGAAACAGATTCACCTTTCTCCTCCAACAGCCAGGTACACTGGTGCTCCACCCCACCTGACAATTCCTTTCTCACACCTTACCACCTTCTAAGTTAACACTTTTTAAGGTCCACAAAAACCCTGATTTGATTTAATATAGTAATTGACAGCTTAACAAAAATGTCAGGATTTTTTTTTTTACCTTTTATACCCAGTGGTAGAATGTTACTTCCCATTTCTTCATTATTTTTACCAACATTTCATCAACTGTAGCAGATAGCCATACTCATATATTTTGTGTGAGTGTGTGTATCAGAACAGGGCTGTTTCATGCCACATAATTCTTATACAGAAGGGAAAGGGAGAAGAAACAGAACACTGAATTTAAATGATAAAAGATTGTTCTATCCATGGCTGAGGTCAATTCTTAAGCAATAATGGCCAAGCAATTTACAGTTACATTAACAACAGGTTTTTTTTTAGTAGACTACTATGTCATTACAGTGGAGGTACTGCAGTGAGATATCAATAATAATTCTGGCAGAGAAAGTCTGACTAAGTTTTTCTCTAGAATACAAAGTTTATATAATCATAGTCTCCAAATAAATGTATTTTAAAGCTAAATACAGCAAAAAGATTAAATACTTACAATTCAAAGCAAAAATGCCTCTAAAGTGCATTATGCGGTTATAACAGAGGGAAAAAAAAAATAAATCTGTTATCATGCTCAAAATGGCTTTACGGCCTCCCTGTCCCAAAATCAGAGATCAGAGTGATAAATTCCAAGTCACTAACTTCAGTTAGATAACCTCATAAACCAGGTCAAGCTTTCATAATTCCTCTGTTAACTGCTGTCCTGATCTATGTAATCCTAATTTATGACTCCAGAGGACAGGTGGTCTAACAGCACAGTGTATCTGTTTTGATTTATAGCTTTAAGACTACTAATTCACTACAAATGCAATATGAAGCATCATACAGCAGTTAAATAAAATCCTTTTATAAAGAATGTGAAATGACGGAAATTTGCAAGCACAGGTTTGTTAGTTTATTAAAAAAAAAGGGAGCCTAAAGTAACCGATTCTAACTTTTTACAGTACCTCTTCCCCTCACTCTCCCAATATTCTGAATTCCATTATTACCTTCTTTTTCATTATCTAATTTTCCACTGAATATTTTACCCGTTTTGTCTTCTTTCTCAGGTCTTTTGAAATTCAGAAATCCTCTCCAATCCCTTTCCTCACCTACAATTCCACCTTAGGACCAGGCACTGTTCTAAAAGCAGGATGGTAACTGCAGAGATCTCTAGAAACTTACTCCTAACACATTTCATGTAGGTTGATGTCAAAGACACTGCAACATCCTAGATTTTTCTAAATACTTCTTCTAGTGACTTGCTTCTTAAATAATAGGAAAACTTATTTTTTGCTGCTTTCAGTATCACCACAGTCATCAATAGAATTGCTCTGGTTTACTGCTACAGCCTTTAAGGGGACATGGTGGCATAAGGGCTTTCCCATTTTCTTATACTCAATAGAAGAAGAGGAAAAAAAAACCTAGTAAAATGCACAAGGAAAGTCTGCTACTATTAAGAACGGGGGTTTTTTGTTTGTTTTGGTTTTGTTTGTTTGTTTGTTTTTTTACATAGTTTCACAAGTTTGCTCTGCTACCTTAGCTGTAATTTCCCTATTGCTTAAGGCAGCTCTCTGCACAAGTTCAGTGAGACAGCTGTTTTCAGGATCTTAGTAATCTCCACAACAGGACTGTGCAACCATCAGGGCTCACATATTAAAGCGACTGCAATCAACCGTAACAGTAGCCTTTTTGTGTAAATTAGGCATGTCCTGTATTACACTGGGGTGTACCTAACACGAAAATTTAAAAACAAAAAACAAACACCTAACTAAACACCCAAACAAAACCCCCACACCAACCAACCCTTCCACACTCTTTGCTTAGCCATGTAGCCTTTTTCTTCACAGGTTTTACAGTAACTCCAAACTGTTAAAGCTGCATTTCAGGCTGTGAATTAATGCCCTGTGGGGACATCAAGCAGTCAAGAGGTATTTCAGAGAATGTCCTTACTTGCTAGGTGGTGTGTAAATAGATATATACTCACGTTCTTCCCTGCTGTATTGAGGATGCCTTCTATGAACACTGGTAAGTGAATCATCTTCGGCTTTTTCAGCTTTCTGGGCTTGGTTGTGATTAGACCACAAAACACTGCTGCAACAAAAGGTAGCACCTGTTTCTTTTAACACACCAAGTCCAAAATCGCTGGATTCGCTCTGTTCCAGAAGAGCTTGTGAGCAGGTGGAGATGCCTCCAGAATTCCCATCTATCCATTTTGCAGAGTATCTGGGTACTGGGGAGTCAAACTGTGGGAGTAGTTTTCTATCAGTCTGATGTCTGAAGTTAAAAAGCTGGTGTTGGGATGGTTTTGAGCTTTCAGGATCAGAGTCTAAATCCTTGTTTTGTGCATACTGTATGATCCAGTTAATTTTTTTGCTCAAGATATTTTTTACTTCTGCATATGGACTTTTAGAGAGCTTTGATCGTGGACAGTCTTGATTTGCTATTAAGTGGAATTTTTCGAAGCAGTCTCTGTGCCCCCTTAAAGATCTTGTATGTAGAAGTTCTGACTTTGGTACTCCTGTAAAGACACAACAGAAAAAAGTTAACTTACTGTATACTCAACTAATTTTTCAAAATATTTACTCACAAGCAACCAAGAAAAACTGAACTGATGCTTTCCTATCAACAGTCTAATCACTGAAATAAACCAGTATGTGCGAAACACTAAAATTTTTAAAATTCCACTCATTCTTGAGTTCTTAGCATACAAAGTGTTTTGCACACAGTAATCTCTAGTGCAGGACTTACAGATTACCTGCATTTGCCTTTTGGATGATATCACAGATGAAACTAACTGCTAACTCTGTCCTCATTGCATCACACCTATACACAAGTGTATAAAATGTAGAACTAAAATAACCCTAACTATATAACAGAAAATTCTATAGAAAAATAGTGAAGAGTATTTTGAGAGCAGTCACTCATACTCCCATCTTCTCTAGATAATGTTATGAGCCATCTGCTCAACAAATACTGCAGCGTGCGGGCTTGTGTCATCCAAGTGATCAAACATAATTCAGACTTCAGTCTTAGTTTATTGTTTTTGCATTGGTACAAGCCTGCAGCCCAGCTAGAGAAGCAAGTTTCAATACTGTCGACACATGCCAACATTAAACTGTCCTGAAATTCACTTCATGCAAGATGGATACTTATTAGCCTCTTTGCTTGTCCTCCTTCAAAGACTATTCAAATAGCTACAGCAGGTAACTTACTCAAACTTCAAAGTAATTGATAGTGATTGACATGTTAAAAAGGAACACAATCTGTGAGGATCTACACTTGGTGAGTGAACACAGATGGTATGAGAAATGACTATTTCAGAAAGTTAGTAGTACTCCAGTACAAAATTACTTTCTGCAACTTCAGTGGATACTTATTTTTCTTCAGATTCACCTACGCAGTAGATTGAATATCCAAGTCAAGAACATTGAACAGATAAACTGACATTTATCTCAACTGTCTCTACACTTTTTGGGATGTTCCCAATATAATGAAAAACAACTCTGTCAGACAAGTTCCTCATTGCATATAACAAATAATGTATATGTGAACGACTGGCTGAAAGTGCTCAATGATTACTACAGCTAGAATATTTAAATCAACACATGATAATGCAATTTGATCTTTGAAACTAGGTGATAGGAACCAAGCTGCAGCTATCTTACCTTTTAGCACAGAAGGAAGTGTCTCAATTAAAAGAAAAACCATGAAATGCAACAGGTAATGAAATCACATAATAGACTTTAATAAGCGGTTAGCAGAAAGCTACATGTTACAACAATTTTCAGTTACATCTGTCTTACCCTCTTAAATTCTTGTGGTAAACTTTAAAACTTTTTAAAAGAGTTCTGAACATTATTACCTTTCCCACTCCAGAGGCATGCAGCTCAAAGAAATCTATATTATCAAACTCAGTAATATTGGATATACCTGAAATTAGCAACTATTACAGAAGAAAAAAAATGTTACTTCAAAAGTATTAGTTTTGCTATTAATATGCCACATATTAGCCATAATGTCACTATTTCTGAACACAGAGCAAGTTATTACAAAGCACTTCCAGTATTCAAGAGTAAACTGTCCCTGTTCCAGACCAGACCTTACATCTTTCCCCATTTCCTTCTCCACTGGAAAAAAAAAAAGTCTATCTAAATACTCTTCAATACATTAAGGAACAGAAAATGTACAAAACCAAAGCCATTTTGTACAGAATTGGTAAGAGACTTGCTTCAGCTTTCACATCACTGGTTTGGATTTCTACTGCAACAAACGCATGCAAAAAACCAAACACGTTTGTCCTAAGGTGACAATTAGTCCTTTCCTATACAGAGAAGGCAAACAGCATCAGCTTCCAGACTTGTACCCCAATTGCTGAGCACTGACAGCAGCTGCTGTGCCCACACAAACCAGCAATGACGTACCGGTATGACAGCAAGTACATTTCTTTGACACAAGTCCTTCTGTGGTGGGCAACACCATCAGCTTTGAGACAGAAAAGATGCTTGTTTCTTTTTCCTAAGACTTAATACTCCACTCAGATTACTTCATATTTTTTTCCTTCATCACAATTGCAGAAAAATATACCAGCTGGTAAACTGGCATGGATGAAATAAATGATATATAAAGATGATGCAGTTTTGGAAGACACATTACTTTATTCAACACTATACAGAAAGAGACGAATAAGGCAAGGTAAGAGTTCTGTACATTACAAGAGGTAATACAGTAACTTTGATAAACAATTATCGTCAGATCTGAGGATTTTCACCGGGTTTCAGTTCTGTCTCAATGTTCCTGTTTGCTAATATCTGTCTCAACCTTTTTATTTTTTGGCTGGTTCTTCAAGTCAGCAATCATACAACCATCAACATTTTTTTCCCACATTTTTAGGTATATGTACATTTGTCCCTTGTCTTACTTTCCAAGAATACGATTGCAGACTATGTTCAAGTATGTCCTACCCTTCATATTCATCGTTTCAGAGAACGAAAAAGAACCTCAAAAAGCAGCAAAAACCCTACATCCATCCAGAGCACGAAAGTTTCATCTGTGGGAAAAAAATTCCACCGAAATTATACAATACCTAGAAGACCATATCTAACTAAAGACAGCAGATGTTACTTGGAAACAAGCTCATGCCAGAGATCATTCCTCAAGTAAACAGCATTCACAGGATGACGCCAGACCTCAAGACACATCATAGAAGAATGCGTTTACCACCCATTACTTGCTTCTGATTCTGGTAACTCACATGTCCTAGATGAAATATGAGTATCATTTTATTCAGCAATATCTCTGTATGCTTAGCACTTCTAAGAACACGGCTGCTTATTTAAAAGCCTAGTATTTAGGCAAAAAAAAATAAATCAATTTGTAAGCTATGCAAGGCAGAAACTCTTCCTCTATACTGGTACAGTTCTCAATATAATGAGTCCTAACCTACTCCTGCAAAATAACTTTTTAAATGAATGACTACCAATCAGGCAACTTAGGAAGTTGTACACATTTTTGTAACTTCTAGTTATTCATAAGTGCAAAGTAGCAGAGAGCAGGGAGAATACTTACCATATAACTAGGTGTGAAATCACACCTCAATAAATTCTACCCCATTTTAAAGCATTTGTACTAGAAAGAAAAAAAAACTTTAATATGATGGAAACTGATTTAATTATTATTTTCAGGGAAGAAGTCTACAAAGGCTTATTTCTGCCTCTGCAACTGATTCTTTGAGAAGTAGGTATAACTCTTCTTCATAGTAAAGCCACAGAACTAAGTTGAAATGGTTGCTCACTTTTATGTATTAAG
Organism: Pampusana beccarii; assembly: GCA_013399365.1. Classification (NCBI taxonomy): domain Eukaryota; kingdom Metazoa; phylum Chordata; class Aves; order Columbiformes; family Columbidae; genus Pampusana; species Pampusana beccarii. The sequence continues at coordinate 46,098 of VWYH01009618.1, read as the reverse complement.
CTGGCTAGAATAGTTGTCTTATTTGGAGATTATAACAATAATGAACAAGTCCAATGCAAAAGGAATGCTCTTGAATACCAAGATTATTTCACATCCATTCCCAAACAAATGTTTTCATTAAAAAACCCCCAAACCAGTGATCATTAGCCTGCCTGCTTATCTTCCACAGTGGTTGTTTTTTTGTTTTTTTCATTTGTTAGTCTTGGTTTTTTTGTGTGTGGGTTTTTTTTTTTTTTTAAACAACAACACCAACACCCAAATAATATTAAAGAAAGCCTGCATTCCCTTCTTAGCAATTTATAATGCAATGCTGGAAACAAATTGATTTTGCAATGGTGAATAACTGTAGCTTGAGCTGCTGAAGAGGAAAAAAAAAAAAAACAAACAGAATTTAAGATGGAGTGAACTAAAATTAACAAGAATACTTCTGGACACATGAATAGTCAGTTATGTTTGTACTATGACATTTGTTAGTTAAAATCATATTAAAATCCCTTTAAAGAATTTAGAAATACTTATGGGTAAGATTTATAACTTTGTCAATATAATGCAAGTGTCCACCACACATACAGAATCATCAAATATAGCTTTCATAAATGTGTAAAGTACATGTGCTTATTAGGACAGTCAAAGGAGAGTGAATGCACTTCATAATACAAGTTTGTATAGTACTAGCAACACAAGTGAAATTATCTGTTTAAGTCAGAACACTTAGAAAAGGTCCACCTCTAGTTCTAGCTAGTTGTGGAAACTGCCTTCAAAGCCAGTGAAGAAGCGCTTCTCAAGCACAATTCACCTCATTCTAAATTGTCAGCTCTAGAAAGGTTTGTGATAGGCACCTGTGCTTTTTCCTTTAAATCTGTGAGTAAGCAAGATCCCCTGTGAAAAGTACCAGGCCTGGCTGCCTACTTTAAGAGCCCTGGCTTTCAGGCCACATTGCAGCTGCCCCTCTCACATGCATCCAGTACCGCTCTGGAAACAGGGATGTTTAGCCAGCTCACGAAACAGCTCCCAAACATCTGCCAGTCTCCACTAGGAACATCAAGATCAGACCAGCTCAAGCTTGCTTTACCTAGTGTAGAGGGCCAAGATCTGCAGCAGACAGGGAAGGGGTTCACAAGACATCAAACATTCATGTTAACCTATTTTAAGCCACTTCTGCTTATTAGTCTGCTCACTAGGAGTGCTGAAAGGGGGTGATTGTTATAATGGAAATGCAGACCCCAAGACCTGTTTAAAATACATTAAATAAAACCAGCCCACAATGACCTAGACCAGGAAGTCATCCACACGTCTAAATGACAAGGGGTGGAGAGAACTGATATTCTTCAGTTGTGCAATTCTGCTAATACTGAAAAATGGGATCATTAGAGACTTAAACCCAACTGCTACTTTTAAGTGTATGCATGCAATTTCATTTGAGAGTTAAATTTTATGATTTATTAGATTGGGTAGAAGGAAAATGTCAGCATCACTCATTAACTTCCAAAACCAGACACCTTGTAAAGACTAGATATCATCTTGTTCATACATTACAGTTCTGTCCTCGCTTTCATACAATAAAGCCAGTGCATTACATACATCAAGTGTGCACACAAATCATCTCCCACTGCACTTCTATTAGCTCATTTGTATTTCAGCAAAGACATCATAGATATGACAGAACAGAGATCCAACTGACCCTTTAAACATATCTACAAAATCACTATAAACTACTTTAGAAGCTAAGAAGAGAGGTTACTACTGTATAGGACAAGACAAAACATTCTGATGAAAACTGTACTACAGAACTACCACGTTAAACGTGCCTCATGCTTTGTAAGAAATATCAATTAAACTGACCTAGAAAAGAGTGGAAGCCATGAGACAGTATTTCTGCATTCTGGATGATGTCAGGTATGTAACTGCTGAATTTACTTGTTTGCCTGTACAAACTTCCAAATTTACACACCAAGAATTCAAAAACGTACCTTTAGAACTAGCCACACAGCCCTACTATTACCCGATGGTACTTATATGGCACTTAGAAGATTAAGAATAGCATCTCCAACTATGTTTGGACTTGCATTCGTAGTTAAGAGGTTTACTGGAAGCTGCAGCCAGTTCCACAAGTCCATTCAAGTTTGCAGAAATGAGTCATACCCTCGGACTGCAAATGCTACCTTGAAACAAGTCTAGCCTAAAGTACAAGGATGAAATTTTTTAGCTTTTATTGCCAGAATAACGTATTTTATTAGCTATTATTTCATTAACATTAGAAAAAAATAAGGATATGTAATATTTTGGAACAGAATGAAATGAAAATAGCAGCTTCCAATCCCTTCAGCTACACCCTACAACCCATTTTATTTCAGTGAGATATTCTTCTGTAGGGTGTAAGAAGGGAAAAGGTGAAATTTGAGTGCTTACAGCTTTTAACAACTATACCTTTTTTAAGATAAACACAAAGAATATAGAATGAGGATATTACACAAGATTTTATAGAGTTTAACAGGAAAAAAGCTATGCAATAAGACATTTGTTTATAGCATCTTTGTCTCAACCTGGAGATTGGGATGCACCAACCTGAAATTTCCCCAAATGCTATGAGTCTATCAGGACTTCAAATGACTATGGAAATGTAACTATCTTAACACAAATATGGGGAATAGATGCCCAGTACTTACACTCTCTCTTCTTCTATATTACAGGACTTGGGATGGAGACTGTCATTTGCTATTCAGCTGTTATTCAACTCTAAACAGAACTGGAAGCAAGCCAGTTTGCTTGTCAGCTAGCATTCTCAAAAATGTGATCGTAGTTAGCAGCACCAGATAAGCAAAAGAGTGAATTAAAATGAGCTCAAACAATCATTTTTTCCCTTTCTATTACAGTTTTGTCTCAGTTACAAACCCTTGAATTTCAGAAAATTCAGAGAATTTTAAATAATTCTTCATTAAGACATACCAACATAAAACCAGGTTAAGATAGATCAATTACCTATAACAAATACCGTAAAGCTTAACCGTAATCGTTGGAAACTTTGATGTGTTCAGAGACAAGTTCGATGTTGGAACAAACACATTCAAGAATTAAGTTCCGGAGGCTGGGATTTCCGCAAGCATTGTCCAGAGAATCACAAAGCGTTCATTAATGAAGGTCACATCTGCATTGCACAATGCATTCCCGTGTGAAGATATCTAAACAACTCCAGGCTGCAGGACTGCCTGGCACTCCAGCCACCCCTGCCTGTCCCGTGAAACAAGGGCCAGAGTGTCACAGGCCCCAGTAGGAGAATTAGAGCAGTCAGGTGTCTCCGCAGAGCACTGCAATCATATGTGGAAACCCTACAACTGGGGTTTCAAAGCAGCTTGTAGACACACCATACTCAGGCAGAGGGGTTTGTTTTGTTGATATAGACACATACAGACAGCTTTTCTACATACGCACATGTATTTTTGTGTGTTCAAATATTTTCCCAGCTATAACTGCAGATATGTTGTTAGGATTATATATTGGCTACCAGAATTCAGTTAATCATTTTCCCGTATTATAATGAAATTAAAAAGCAGAAGAGATTTGTCTTCCCATATTCTATTGAAATTAAAAAGGAGAAAAAAATTTTCTCAAACTAACAGACAACACGATTTCCTGGCTTATGCAATCTAGTTACGTATGAATTTAAAATGTTTCCTGTTTCAATCCACAGATTACTACTGTGACACCTACTCAGAGAAACAAAACACAAAACAATCTCTAATGTTCACTTTGTCTGCACAAGGCAAACAAAAGCCAACAAACTCCAGCAAACCCACACCACTTGAATATTCTAAATCCCATCTAGAACTTTAAAACCACTGTACAGAACCAGCTTTGTTTCTCACATATGGAACACTAAACTAACATTAAGTATTTTGCATAGTTTGAAGTTTGATAATCACATTAGCATTCTGATGTGCTAAATCATCTGACAACGATCCTTCAAACAGAAAACCAACCTTGCAATGAAGTTTTTGTGTGTAGCTTACTCAGCTTCCCTGAGCATGAATCCCCAGACTGAGTGTGCTGAAAGAGTAAGTGCAACAGGGACAAAAATACTGCCCTTTCAAGACACCCTCATTGATGTTGTTTAGACTGAAACAATTAAAGTACTACTAAACTCCAAGAAAGTTACTCTTTCCCTGTTCCTGAAGAAAAGCTGATGACACATAATAGGAGGAAGTTTAAATTTGTATCTTGACTTTCTGTTTCTGTATGCCCATTTTCCCTTCTCTCCTGACTTTGCCAATACTCCTTCAGTCAACTTCAGAGAAACAGACCCTATAATCCATATGTATCACTCCTGATTAAATTCTGCGACAGATACCACAGCTGAATTCCAAGCTGCACTTAAAACGATGATTTCTGTGAATTAACTAAACTTAGTATGAAGCACAATCACATTTAGACTATCATTTTATTTCATTAAAAGACTAAAACCTAGTATTAAAAAAAATTAGGCTGGAGACATAATTTCTGATAAAAAGCAAAGGTTTTACGACACAGTACCTAACTTCCTCATTCAGAAACTTGGCAGTTATTTAAGGCAGATCACAGATTAAGCTTTCTGTACAGTGGTCCTCTCTATAAAGGACTACAAGAATTTTTTTCTTTTTCCAATTATGTATCATTATCGAGCTATTGTTCAAACATAATAAAGGTTACAAAAAAACCACCCCAATGTCAGGAAGGTAAATGCTGAGACACATGATGACACTGATCCAGGAAGAAGCCTGTTGAATCATTTCAGATGGGGATGTTATCTGATTTGCTCATTTCTAATTACTCATCTTACTTAACCACAACGATCAACAACGTTACCATCTACACGCAAGCAAACTTGTACAGTTGTTGAACTCACAGATGTCAGAAGACACAAAGATCCACCAATGCCAAGCTATAATGTAATTAAGTGCAGCTAAATAAATGACATTTCTGTAGCGCAGTTTATATAATACACCTTTCAGAAAATCTGTTTCAGCAAGGGTTCAGGTGGCCTTGGACTAGATCAGTTTCAAGCACCTGGATTTATCATAGACGGCTTTAAACAATCAGATGCTGGCAGGAAGGGAAACAATTGTTCTCAAGAGTTTTGTTAAAGCACTAGAATATGACACCCTTTTAAAAAGGGAAATTAGGAAGCCTATTTCCAGAATTTCATACATGGAAGTTAACAGGGTGCTGCAAACAGTGGGAGTACTTAAGCATCCTGCAAGATGCTGAGCTGTGACTAATAGCTGGCCTGTTCCTGAACAGCAGCTATTTCCTACTTCACTGACAGAGAAGTCATGCTTGCACATCAACACTAAAAATGAGCAAGCCTTAAGCACTGTGCTAGCTGTTGCAGGAATAGCCTTTTAGCACAGCTCATTTTACCTCCTGAATTACTTAAAAATATATGTACATGTTTTAACTGCCTGGGTTTTTAAATATGTTAAATAAACAGCCAAACTATTAGTGAGAATGACAGTTATATGTAAGTATGGGATAGCACACCTGCAGAGTTGATACAACTTACACAGTTGACTCTGTAACAAGTAGCTATGTCGTAATGCATCTGAACTTCATTAAAATATAAGCAGGAGGTTAGTATGAAAACATCCAGCATAACATTCTGAGCTAGCGAATTACCCTTTTCATTCCATACCCAGGGCTGCCAAAAGATTGTTATTTTAGATGTATATAAATCACAGTCTTTGTTACAGAAAAATATAGGAATGCAGTAAATGTGTCAAAAGCAGGAAGAACGTAACCATAGGTATGGTAAAGGGCTGGCTCACACCAGCCTTAAAGCCACTTACACAATCTCTGCCACCTTTAAGCCTCCTCTGCCTACAAAAGCAGTAAAGAGTACATCTTTTCAAAGTGGTACTCAGAAGACAGAATATCAGAAATTATGATATGTTATAATGATCAAGGATATTAATGTTTTTCTTTTACTAAGCAAAATAAAAGATTAATGTAATGGTTCCTGTAACTTCAGATGAGCTTTCATCAGTATTTTGCTCGAGTGGTCCTCTTTCAAAATAAACTGAAAATTTAGAAGATTATGCAAAGTAGTCTGCTCCACAGATGAAGTCTTTACTATTATCAGGTCTACTTAAAAGTTTCAGAAAATAAAACAAAAATTGTTCAAGCTAAAACACATGATTATTTTGTAAAGTAATAACCATAACAAGTGACTTTGACAAATCTACAGCTTCTCAAATAACTGAGCATAGAAACCATCCAGCAATTTTTAATGCATCCTGGTTTATCCTTTTCAACACTTGCAAACAAAAAATAGATTCTGAATGTAATCAAAGCACTTAATTCTCATTATGCTTTCTTCTCATTTTAAATCCTAGAGAGAGAAACATCTCTACTCCATATTGAGAACCATAAACGTATCATTTTAAAGCAGTAAGATGATTCAAGTAAACTGACAGGCTGTATTAGGTTAGACAGTTGCTCTGACTTCCATCAAAAAGTGCAAATACACAAGCATGTCTCCTCTAAACAAAACTATAAAACATGCAAATTACTACTGAAGTATGAAAGTATTGTTCAGATTAAAATATACTGCCTTTAGTTGCAACAAAAGACCTTAAAAGCATAGGTTTTTTTTAAAAATCAAAACACCGTACTAATTTAGTATTTAAAAGTTATTCCAATTTGGAATACATTTTTCAGATTTCTGTCAGGTAAGAACAAAATTTTATTACATATACCTGCATTCAAGTCAGATGCACAACAGAAACACTGTATGGAACAGATTTCCTTACAGACCCCTACATCCCAGTCAGTTTTATACTGCTAAGGTTCAGAATAAGCAACTAGATCACTGGGTACGGTGCTCGTATTTCATCATAGAATATCTCGAGTTAGAAGGGACCCATAAGGATCATCCAGTCCAACTCCTGCTTCTCACAGGACTACCTAAAACTAAACCATATGACTAAAAGCGTCATCTCTGACAAGCTTGGTGCTGTGCCCACTTCCCTGGGGAACCTGTTCTTAAGACTTGAACTAAAGACCTTTAGTGTACTCTCATATATGGCAGAGACTCAGCAACTCTTCCTATCTGTTATCAAGAAACGGGACTATTCACACAACAGCATTAAGATCTCCATATTCAATTACCCTCTACCAGTTCACATTACTCTGCACAGTCACATGCATATACAAATGGCATATACCACTTCATATAAGTGGAACAAGTTACTTTTTTGCCCCAAGATCAAGCAACATTGTTTCCATTAAAAAAAAAAAATCCTTACTTGACTTAAAAAAAGGAAATAACTTATTTACTGCTCATTCATGCCCAACACCTGATCCGCACATAAAGAAGAGCAACGAGATGGGCAAATTCTTTAGCAAAACAAGGTATGAAATTCTAAAAATACCACTTTGGAGGCCAGAGATGATGCTTACAAGATTAATCCTTCAAAAGATGGACAGAATGCCTCCTTTATAATTCGAAAACTTTAAGAAGCTTTGGCAATGAACACAGTTTGATCATATTACATGTATAATCATCTTATGAAAGCAAAAATAAATAATCCTCTGATTATGTCCAGTGAAACACTGATCTGCCGCCAAAAAAAACTATTACACTTGAAAATTTGCTATTTAAGTAAGTTTTATACGTAGACACCTCTTAACTATTGAACAAAAACCCTGAATAAAGGCAGAGCATAAACTCCTTCCAATCTGAATTAACACCAGAGCTCTAGCACCAGAAGGTGAAATGAACACCAGAGTGTCTCAGAAGCTCTTGAAAGGGGTTACATCTTTACACCTAGAGTAGCAGGCGCTACACCAGCTAGGGCACTCACCTTCACTGAAAACAAGCTATTTAGGAATCTAACAAATGAAAATTAGTTTGGCCAGGAAGAAAACTTTCTAAATATACACATTTTCAGACTTAAACCTTTACGAAAGCTTTCAGACAAGCTGAATTTGCGTCCAGCTGTGAGCTAAGCAGCCTACGAACGAAGTTGGCACCAGGCGGCTCCTGTTATCACACAACGTTACCATCGATGTTCAGCTCGAAACAAACGTGGCAGAACGAGAGCGTCTCCTTCTCGGTGCCCAGCTTGCAGACGCTGCACACGTTGTCATCGTCCAGGTCGATGCTCACGAACTGCTCCTCGTTCATAGTGCCCTGCGGAGGGTGGGGAGGGGGACGACAAGCGACAGGACGGTTATTTCAACCGCCACCCACGCGAAGCACCGGCCGCCTCGCGCCTGAGGAAGCGCCGCGCGCTGCCCCCAGCCGCGACTCCGGCCGAAACCCCCGGCCCGCCCCGACAGGCCGGGCGGGGGGAGAAGGAGGGAGGGAGCGTCCCGGGAAAGTTTCTTCTTCAGAACGCGGGGGTTGCGGCGCGGGCAGCGGCCACGCAGCACTACAGGGCCGGGGCCGCCATGGACCGAGCCCTCCCGCTGCCTCTCCGCCCGCGCACCCCTTCCCTTACGCCGGAGGCTGCCCTGCCCCGTCCCGTCCCGCTCCCCCCTCAGGCTCCATCCTCGGGCTCTCCATCCCCCGCTTCTCCGCTCACTGGCGGCGCAGACGCTCCGCCACGGCCAGAGCCGCGGCAGCCCCGCTCACCGCCACACCGCTCTGTCCGCGCCGCACGCCACTATTGTTCAGCCGCCAGCGCCTCCGCCGCCGGAGCTCAGCGCCAGGCACCGCCCGCCGCTTCCGGCCTGGACCACGGCTCCTGTGGGACGGGGTAGGGCGGAAGACGGTTGGGGGAGCGGGCGGTGCTGGAGCCGCGCCACGCCGCGCCGCAGCGGCTAACGTCACTGCTGAGCGGGGCAATGAAGGGTGGCGAGGCGGGAGGAGCTTACGGCTGCCGCCCTCCGTGAGACCGGAGCGGGCAAGAGCTCCCCTGCTCCCCCGCAGCAGTTGGGCTCTCCCAGAGCGCGGCTGCGGTGCCGCCCCCGCGCGGGGAACGGGGGCTGGGCTGGAGGGGGGGTGAGGGGAAGTCCGCCCGGTGCCACGGCAGCCCCGCCCCCGCGGCGCGGGTGGGCGGGTACGCCCCGCCCCCTCGCCCCGCCCGTCCCGGGGAGCCGGGGGGGGTGAGCGGCGGGGTGGGTTGGAATCGCACCTGAGGCTTAATCCTGCCGTTGTCCCAGCGTGCGGTTACATGTAATTAGCTGGTGATGTTCAACACAGAGCACGCTTGGGATCGGTGCTGATCGGGTTTTGTCAGAAATGCCAAATTCGGTTGTGTGGAGGAATTTAGAGCGGGGGGGGGGGGCGGGTTGCTGCGGGGCAGTGGGGAAATAAAGTCAAGATGTGCTGCCACGTGTGTGTGCGGAACTGGCAAATCTGGGCTGAATTTTAACCGTGTCCTTTCGCAGCTCGGAATGCGGTGACTCTAACCTGAGCTTTCTAGGAAATAAAAAATGTTCCTTGGGGATCGTTATTTTTTGCTGCCTATATACATTTGCACCTATGGAGGAAGGGAAGAAAAAAAATTGCTCTTGAACAGGATTAAAAGTTAGTGTGCATGAAAGGGAAGAGAGGAGAGGAGAAGGAGGATGTGCCTGAGAGAGAAACAGTTCTTAAAGTTCCAAGTATACATGTTAATACAAGCTGTAAGTATGATCTGAATGGAAAGTAAAACCAAGCCAGCTCTGTGCTTGTATTTCGTAGATGAAGCCACAATGGGTAGACCGTATCGTATCGAGAATTTCCACAGCTGATGGAAATTACCTACAACACATTCCTACGTGTCAAAGTAGGATCATTTATGAAAGAGCAAAGTAATCTTCCAGAATCTTCTCCATCAAAACACATTTATACAGTCTTTATTGTTTCTTTCACTGTATTTTCTTGGGGCATTTTCTTCAATTTTATCAAGAAGAAATAAAAAAGAAATCCCATGCTGTGCTAGAGTCCATTCCTTGTAAGCAGAAATTCAACTTTAGATTTGCTTCTGTCAGAGGATGACAGATCATATGTAATCCCAGAGCTTCCTCAAATTGTTTCTCCCGCTGGCTGACACTGGGCTCAGGAGAGAGGTTGCATTTCCTTTTCCCCATCCTTGTCCACTTTTTTCGATAGAGATGAAGAGTGGCGGAGAAGCAGCAGCCTGATTTCATTGCAAAAGCAATACTAAGACAGAAAAAAAGAACATGAGCCTGGGGTAAAGGATTTAGAAACAGAGAGACTGAACAGATGATGGTAGAGAATTATAAAATCTATAAATATTGGAGTATTTTCCTCTCCAGATCTGATCTAGATCTAGCCACAGTCCAGCAGCAACTGTGAAGCCCAATGGCAAAAATATAATGAATCTTGTTAATAAATAACATGTTGGAGACAGTGTGGCAGGCAGTAACTGGGCTGCTTTTCTTGTAAAAAAAATGCTCTAGAATATAGAGGTCATTGCAATAAAAGTAGTGGAAGAAAACTAATGGTTTGGGTGCAAAATGAAAAAAACTACTAAATGCCAAGATGAAGACTGTGAAACCTTAACTACTGCCCATCATGTGGTTTATATGTATATGTACATGTATGTATTTCCTCCCAAGACCCTTGTTTCATCAGTGCCCATTATTCTAGCTAAGAGCTTACACACACTGGAAAATTATTTTAGTAGCAAACAAATCTGTTCTGTCTTTTCATGTTTCTTTTTCCCTACTGAGTTTGCGTTTTCATTCGAGGGAGGCTTTGGCAGTGATCATGTTTTAATAATTCCCACTGCTTCACCTTCTCCCAGCTGCTTGGTCATGTTCCCACACAATTTTCTTACTGTTTTTCAGTGTTTATAGGATGACACAAAGGACTGGCTCACCAATTTAAAAGAAAGAAATTTTTTTTCTAGCTCAGATTGATTCACATGAAATTATGCATCATGAAATCATGGCTTGAGTTTCATTAGGATCTTCACTACAAATAGCTAAAAATTAGAAATGAAAGCTTGTGTCAGTGTTTTACAGACATGCATCATTGCACTTTCCTAAGTGAAGATTTAGAAGTTCTAAAGCTAAAAGACTTTTTTTTACTGAAAAATACAGGGTTAAGCAGGAGACCAGGGAGAGGTGGGGTTGCTTAGGCATTATCGAAAATGCTGCAGCAAATCCCCAGTGGAGATAATGAGTAGTATTGGCACTGCTCAGATGAAAGTATCTATGTAGGTTTTCATGTATGTATGAAAAGAGACTCAGGAAAGGAGAAAAGTTCATAAATAATTTGAATTTGAAACTCACAGTCTAGGTGAGGTAGGTCTGCCCCCCTGGAAACATCAATGATCAGACTGACTTCATTCTCTTCTCTCTCTGCTCTCTTCATTCAGCTCTCCCCTGGGCTTGGGAATACTTTTTCCACCCTGTAGGTCAGGCAACTGGGGCTTTTCCAGCTGCTCTGGCAGATCTTCTTGTTCTTCAGGCGGTTCTCTGCAGCTGATAAACACATATATTTTTTTTCCAACTCTTCCATTTTTTAGAATTCTGCTGTTTCTTTCCTAATTTCTCTTTATTTGTTGTGGTTTTTTTTTTTTTTTTTTTTTTTTTTTTTTTTTTTTTTTTTTTTTTTTTTTTTTTTTTTTTTTTTTTTTTTTTTTTTTATTTTTCTTTTTTTTTTTTTTTTTTTTTTTTTTTTTTTTTTTTTTTTTTTTTTTTTTTTTTTTTTTTTTTTTTTTTTTTTTTTTTTTAGATCTCTTGTTTCTGTTTTCTAACCTTTCCTAGTTTATTTTGTCTTTCACCTCTGGAAGACTGAACAAGTAGAGATGGGAACACTTTGCTGTATCCCCTATCTTTACTCCTCCATTTTGTGACCTGTTATCTCTTATTCTCCCAGACCTCTTTCAACTTCATTTACTGTGCAATCTTTGCTGGAATGTATTATTTTAAACATTTATTGACTAGTCTTAGTCCCCTTAGTGTGTGGTATAAAACCTAACCAAAGAGAGGTAGCTCCACTTCCCCTCTCCCTGCCCTTTCCTTTGCGTTGGGTCTGGTGATCTTATGGCTGCTGCAAGGTGAAATGAGGCACTGAGGTGATCCAAAAGAAAAACAAAACAAGACAGAACAAAAAAACTAAAAACCCATCAAAACATTTCTTGATTAGCTCATTGAAATGAACATATATTCAGCTATATTATTGCTAGATTTGGTCTAAGTGTTTTTGGGGTGGGAATGTGACTGACCTTCCAGCAAGCTGAAACTGTGTCAAATTCGACATCACTAGTTTTATCTCTTGCTCCTAGTCCTCCTGTTCATTTATCCAGTTCCTTTGCTAGATCTTCCCTCAAGGCTATGATCCCGTGATCCTCTCTTTGGCAGCAGTGCCAGCTGAAGTATTTCCTGCTTCTATCCATTATTTTAATTTTTGTTGGGTTATGTACCAAAAAGTAGCCAATATCAGTCATATTTCTGTCCAGTTCACTGCATGACTGCCCAGACATTCACTGTGGAACAACAGAGATTGTGTCAAGACAGCAGGAGGAGTAGAGGGCAGCAGTAGGGACTGTTTAGCCAAATGCATGAATATATGGATAAAGACAGCCTAAGTCTTTTTTCTCATACCCTTTTCTGTTTTTATCTTTTTCCCCTTGTGAGCATTTTTCTCCAGTCCCTTTCCTCCATATCCATTCTGTTCTGCTGTATGAAACTATGCAGTTTCTCCACTGCTCATTCTGTAGAATGCTCCTATGTATGCTGTGGCACACCACCAGTCTTTTACCTCTTCTGCCTCCTTCTTCTTCTTGCACTCACTGAGTTGCATGCCTCCATTAAACAGAGACCTTCTCCTGTGAAAATTTGGTTTTGTTCGTTAATCAGTGACAGAAGAAGGTGTAGGCCTGTTCTTGACACTCAGTAAACTCAGTACTGAACTTGAAGACGCACTGCTAAGGAAAATTTTAAAAGCTAACCACTATACCACTGATCTAATTCACAGGTGTCATCTCAGTAAACCAGCTAGAAAAGGAGAGGTTCCTCATTGTTAAGTTTTTTGGCTTCACGATTGGCCTCTGAAATTAAATACCCAGATAGTGTGAAAAAATACTCCTTGGAAAGTCATGTCCTATATTTTCTGAGGTTAGAGAAACAAACCTGCAACTGTGTACGTCTAATAGGCCACAAAATGGAGGAAGCTGAGCCAACCTAAAATTACTCCTGAGTCACAGCACACAAGGGTGGAACAACAATTCATGTCTTATAAACAAAAGCTTATAGCAGGTTGCTGGCTATAGTGGATCAGAGACAGGACAAATCAGTATGTAGGTATTCAAACAAGTCATGAATAGGAGACAGAGGTAAAAAGACTTCCTAGCAAATAGTTTACCCTGATTTTCTATTCAGAAGGACATACAGGATTTCCTAATCCTAACAAGATCTCATTGATTAATTATAATGATGAAATAGTACTTAATTTCTAAGTGGTGTTTATGCATTACTTTTTCATCCATAGATTTAAATATGCTTTACAATGCCTCTTGCCCCTTTAATGATCAACAATGCTCTTTAAAACTCTTTACACTTCTTCTTTCAAGGTTAACTGAATGTGTCGTCTACTGCTACGGCCTTGTTTCTAGCACAGCCTCATTTCCCTGCTTGATCATTGCAACGATCTACAAAGTCGTGGATGTCTACAAGTCACTGAAAGTGCTGTCCCAAGCTGAGCATGCCTTCCTCTTTCCCAAATCTCAGCCTTTCTATTCCACCTTAATCTCCCTTAACTTCTCAGTACTGTCTGACAGTGCAAGACATTCCATTGTTTCTAAAATCAAGACTTCATATTGCCTTTTGGTTTTGTCTGACATTACTCTAATTCCTGGCTATTTCTCTTACAGTAGCTAATTCTTGTTAATCAGCTTTTAATCAGGATCTGTGATACGTCCCCCAAGTCCTCACAGCTCTGAGCCCTGTCTCTAGTCTTCTTACCCAAGAACTTGACATTGACTCATATCTTGTTCTGATGATTCATTTATCTCCATCTCTGTTGCTGGCCTCTCTTTCTACACCCAGTTAAAACAAGTACGTTTTTGCCACCTCTTTGAGGGCAGCTACCACACCTTACACTTACACTTGCTTTTTCTTTCCCAAACCTCTCTTTCTCCCTATTTTTACTGTGAATGCCACACTGCCCTTCCAGTCAGTTAGGTCTTTAATTTGAATAGTGCTTGCAGTATAGCAGTGTCTCGGAATCTACACATGAAGACTGTGTCTATATTATCTTGTTTCTCCTCACATGTCAATTAGAAGATTCAACCTTGTTGACTATCTCAGTGCCCCTGTCACATCACACCTCTGCCATTAGCGACTTCTCTCTTTGACTCCTGCAACTTCCACTGTGTTCTCTGAAATCTCATTCAGAGTTGCACTGTGAGGATTATCTTCCTTGCTGACATAATGTCTATGTCTCTCTTCTGGCTTTCTGTTTCATCAGCATCAAAGGCAAACTCATTGTCCTCTCCAAAGTTTCTGATCAATTGGCTCTGTGCTGAATCAGCTTTATTGTCTCATTGAGCATCAGCCCTCTGTCAGTAATACTAGTCTTCACTGTCTCATTAGTGTATTTCTCACACAATCACCTTTGGCATTTTTACAAAAGACCTCCTCCTTTGCTGGAACTTCCTCTCAAACTTTAAAGGAATTAGTTCATACTGTTATCTCACCCAAGACTTATTCCAGCACTGTTGCCTAAAGCTGTTGCCCAGAGCTGAACATGTAAAATACAGCCATTGTGCCCTGTACCCTTTATTCTTTTTACCAATGCTGTTTACTGAGTTGTTCTACTCTTTGCATTTTTGCAAACCTATAAACTTTAGTCTTCCTTTTATTACAAGTAGTTGTACAGTAGTTACCAAAGCCTTATGGTTGCCAAACTGCGGTCTGCTGAAAACCGTCTTAAGTAGTCTGAAGTCTTATGCTGTTTGAGTAAAAGTTTCATTAAAGTTTCGGCTAATTGATATATAATATTATGGGAGAAATGTTGGGAAGTGCCAAAGTGCTGCTGGCTCCCAAAACGTGAGGACCACTGACTAACACAGAAAACCCTGATTTTTATGATGATAGGCATCAACACAGTGTTGTGAAACCTACATATATGCCTACAGTATTATGAAACTTTTGTGATCTTTAATGGTTTGCCACATGTTGAAACATCAACCTGAAAAGTATACAAGTTAGTTACCTATCTGAGAGAGAAGAAAGATGTATATCACTACCTGCTATAGAGATTAAGGTGTGGCTTCTGAAGTATGTCGGTGTTTCAGTATATTAGCAAATGCTCTGTGCTTACCTAGAGAACTGATAGCAATAGTTGTGCTATCAGAATGCAGAGGATGCTGTCTTTATACTACAGCCTTCTGTAGCAGCAAATGCAAGGAGGACAGCACCTTCATGCTACTGTCCTCCCATTATTTTTAATCCTGAAACTGCCCTTTAACAGGATATCAGAAGGGGCTGATCCATTAAGTGGTTCCTTCCCCCATTTATTTCCTAGAGTTAAAGTACAGTGTACCCCAAAAAAAAAAACCAACCCCAAACCCCAAACAAAACAAACATACAAAAAACCCCAGAAAAATCAAGTACTGGTGTAAAATTTTACAATATACCACAAACATTTAGTGAAACTTGTTAAAAATAAGAACCACTTTTT
>VWYH01009618.1:0-29718 GCA_013399365.1 Pampusana beccarii | reverse complement strand
CCATTATTTTTAATCCTGAAACTGCCCTTTAACAGGATATCAGAAGGGGCTGATCCATTAAGTGGTTCCTTCCCCCATTTATTTCCTAGAGTTAAAGTACAGAATACCCAAAAAAAAAAAAAAAACAACCCCAAACCCCAAACAAAACAAACATACAAAAAACCCAGAAAAATCAAGTACTGGTGTAAAATTTTACAATATACCACAAACATTTAGTGAAACTTGTTAAAAATAAGAACCACTTTTTCTTTCAAATGCCATTTCTTAAATTATTTCTTCTCTATACTCTTTATTCTGATGGTAATAATTCTCCAAGTAGTAGGATGCCTTTGTGATGGTAGTGCTTGCCTCAAGAAACGTATATCTGATTGAAGTGCCTGAATTGTTCACTGCAACAGTAATTCCAATTACTGCTGCAGCAGAGTCATCTTCTTTGGAAACTCGTTTATCCAGTGACACTGTTTGCTGCTACTCCTGCCTCTTGTTGCTGTCACCATTTATGTGTTTATACACTCACATATTTAAAAGTTACTGCTTCAATGAAAAAAGTCAATAGGGCATCAGAGGAATTGTACTTGTGGAAGCAAGAAACATTTTGCAGCAGTATGAATTTGCAGTAGTGCAGATGGTGAACCTACCATAATACTCGCTTCACTGAGGTTTCCTGTTATAAAGACTTTTTGTCAATGTATATATTAGACAACACCCTCAGACATATGGTATGAAATGTGGGCTTGTCATATACTGAGACAGGAGTTGAACTTGTTGATCCTTGTGAGTCCCTTCCAACTCAGGACATTCTATGATTCTATATATAGTTTCACTGTAGCATGGCTGTTAGGATCCCTGAGTCTCAAGTTATTGGCTTAGCCCTGCCTTGCATCTCTGGTGCACATGTTTTTGTGCACTTGCGTTAACTGTTAACTCAGAAACTACTTATATCAGCAGAAGGAAGAGTTGGTGCTGTACCACAATGTTAGAAAAGAACACCACTAATTCAGTCTAGATGCCTAAACATAGCAGAAGATGGAAAGTGAGAGAGGAAAACCCTATGAAGAATTTGTGCAAGAGATGTGGGCTGTCAATATTAAAATTACCTAGGCTCAACACATTCTGCAGCATTTCTGATCATACACACCGTCAGAGACTGGCTGGGGTAGGAAGGCACCTTGCAAGATCGCTTGGTCCAACCCCTGCCCAGAGCAGGTTCAGCCAGAACAGGCTGCTCAGGATCGTGTCCAGCTGGGTTTTGAATATGACTCCACAGGCTCTCTGGCCATCCTGTACAAGCGTTTGACTACCCTCACAGTAAAAATCTTTTTCTTATGTTTCAGTGGCATTTCCTGTATTTCACTTAGTAGCCATTGCCTCTTGTCACTGGATACCACTATGAAGACCCTGTCTTCCTCTTCTTGACTCCCCCCATCAGGTATTTATACATATTGGTAAGAGCCCTCTGAGTCTTCCCTGCTCCAGGTTGAGCAGTCCCAGCACTCTCAGTGTGTCCCCATAGGAGAGCTGCCTTCAGTCATTGTGACACCACGCTGGACTGCCCCCAGTGACTCTGTATCTCTCTTGAACTGGAGAGCCCAGCACTGGACCAAGCACTCCAGGTGTGTCTCACTAGTGCTGAGCAGAGGTGAAGGATTATCTCCCTTGACCTGCTGGCAATGCTCTGCCTAATCCAGCTCAGGAGGCTCTTGGCCTTCTCTACCACAAGGACACATTGCTGGATTATGTCCCGCTTCTTGCTCACCAGAAACCTCAGCTCCTTTCCTATAAAGCTGCTTTCCAGCCAGTTTGCTCTCATCTTGCGCTGGTGCATGGGATTATTCCTCCTGAGGTGCAGGACTTTCCACAAAAGAAGAAGCGTTGTTGAACTTCATGAGGTTCCTGTCAGCCCATTTCTCCGGCCTGTTGAGGGCCATCTGAAGGGGAGCACAACCTTCTTATGTTTCAGCCACACTCCCCAATTTTGTGCCAACTGCAAACTGCCTGAAGATGCACTCTGTCCCATCATCCAGGTAGCTAATGAGGATGTTAAACACTGTTGGCTCTGCATCAACCACCGGGGTACACCATTAGGGACTGGTTTCCTGCTGAACTTTGTGCTGCTGGTGACAACTTTTCTAGCTCAGTTCCACCAGTTTTAATGTCTACCTCACATACTTCTATCTAGTCCATATTTCATCAGTCTCTCTATAAGGGTAGTATCAGAAACAGTGTTGAAAGCCTTGTTAAATCCAAGATAAAGAATGTGACTTCTTTTCCCTCATCCACTGAGTTAGTTATTTATTGAAGAAGGCTCTCAGGTTGGTGAGGCATGATTCTTCCTCCATAAATCTTTGCTGGTCCTAATCACCTTCTTGTCCTTCATGTGTTTGAAACTGATTTCGAGGACTATTTGTCCCATCACCTTCCCAAGGATCAAGGTGAGGCAGACCAGCGTGTAGTTCTCTTCATGCTCCTTCTGCCCTTATTGAAGATAGCAGTGACATTTGCTTTTTTGCAGTCCTCAGAAACCTTTCGTGACTGCCACAGCATTTCAGAGGTGATTGAGAGTTGCCTCACAGTGACACTGGCCAGCAAGAGGTGGCCAGTCATGGGTGTATCCCATCAGGTTACAGGGCCTTGGGTATGTCCAGGTTGTTCATACGCTCCCTAACTTATTTCTCCTCCACTGAGGGTTAAGTCCTCCTTGCTCCAGACTTTCCTAGTAGTCTCATGGGACTGGGATTCCTGCAGGCTGGTCTTTACTGGTAGTCAAAGGCATTGAATAGCATGACCTTTTTAATTTCGTTTGTCACCAGAACCTGTTGAGTAGTGGGCTGACATTTTCCCTGGACTTCTTTTTGCTGCTGTACCTGTACCTGTAGAAGCTCTTCTTGTTGCCCTTCATATCCCCCACCAGATTCAACTCCAGATGGTTGTTGGGTTTCCTAACCGCATCCCTGTACATGCAGGATTTCTGGCTATCTTGATTCAATTTATCAGCCTCTGAAAAATGCAGGCCGTGCCCCATGCAGTTGCCAAATATACATGTTGTCTCTTAAACTTAGTGAGAAGCACAGGCTGTGTTTAGTTGTGTCTTTTTACTTAATTAAAATTAAAATGACACATCACTGTATGTACACGCTGAGCCTTAATCTCCAAAGAACGTCAGTTAGAATTAGGCTCATTGTTGACAATGGCCTAGTTTCCATTGATGGATTCATTTAAAGTTCTAGTCAGCAAAGTCAGGAAAAAGTAGCGACTGATAGTCCTGAACCAAAATGAGGAAAAAAACAAAAAGTTCAAACCCAACCTGTTTTGTTAATCCATCTGTGTACATGAAAACAGCACAGCAGGATTGGGGAACTAATCCCATTTCAAATCAGATGCCTGCTGGTTCTATTTAATGAGCATTACGTCTGTTTCTTTTTTAACCCTAAAATATTTTAATACTTAAAACAGCATTCTGACTTCTGGGTTTTGGTTTTTTTCTGGTGCAACTACAGAAATCTGGATTTATCTGAATACTCTTTTCTGGGGATGTCTTTCTATTTCTCTCTGCTGAGATGTCACCATTAGGTGTCTGACATGATGATATGAATGGTGCAGGGCTTGACCATTGCTTCCATTTTACAGAATGAAGGGCCCTACAGTAAGATCAAATGAGAATGTGTGGTATGAAGATAATACTTAGTGGTCACCCTTCTCCTTGAAACTCCAAAAGCGATGTCTGACTGTCATGTGGGAAGACATTTGCTGGCCATCACTGAGACCATCATAGCCTCAGGGAAGGGACTGCAGACACCTGGGGTGCTGAGTTCTCCGCTCTCTCTGCTCTCGCAGGGAGTTCTCCAAAGCAGAGAAGGGCCTATGGTTGCTATATGTGCACCTGTCTTCTCAAGTAGCTGTGCGATCCAGGACTAGAAATCCCGTGTTATGTGGTCTTCCTCTCCTAATAAAATTAATATTTGATTCATCTCTCAGAAGCAGCAACAGACACCTACTACTCTCCTTGTCATTTTGAGAGTGTCATATGGATGCAACCTTTCTGAAGTGATGGCTGCTAAATTTATCCTTCAACACATGCCTTAGGCTTTTGTTGAACAAATTTTTGTTTGTTGAGCCAACACCTAGAATAGGTGAAGAGCAATGAAGAGCAAGCCAGGCTACTGAAGAAAACAAAAGATACCTCGGGTTAGGAAGGCTGGAAACATCTAGTTTAATAATTTAGTCTGTAGCGATGCTTGTACTTCTTGAACATCTCTGAGAACACTTCTAGGAGAATAGAAAAGCCTCAACACAGTTAACTGCACTTGCTTGTCTTCTCACATCACAGACAGATTTCTGAAATAAAATGAAATGAATTTGCCTTATTTCTTGCATTGTACTTTTGATCCACTTGGCTAAGGTACTTGCTTCTATAACTGGATGAAAGATGTATTGCTAACTACCATCTTTACTGCCAAACTACATGCTGAACTTCATTAATACAGAAATACCCAGAAAACTGAATTAGCCTGGAGTTCTGTGAGCATTGGTACTAATGAAATTTCCTATAGATTTGTGCCTTGTGCATAAACTCTGGTGTATAGGAGGGAATACAGTTATGTGGAATATTATCTTAATGTTGAGACATTCAAAACATCTCTCTCCTCACACACCTCTAGTACTTAATAAATGTTTCATGCTCTCGCACTGCACTCTTTTCCTGTGTAGGGTCACTGTTAAGGTCTCTCCACCCTACATGCCCACTTTCATTAAATTTGCAAAAATTGTTGAGATTTTTGTCTCTCTGCCAAATCTAGCTGAAATTGGAGAAAGATCTAAAAATTATTATCAGAGGATAAGGAAGATGAATAGACAGATGCATTCTTTGAACAGGCCACCATAGCTGTTCATAAACACAGAGTGAGGCACTCTGATCTGGTGGTCCCCAGAAGTTAACCAGCAAATCACACATGTTCTGGAAACTTTCCCTTAACAGCTCTGGCTTTCATGGTAACAGATGATTTTTTTTTTTCTTAACAATTCTGCAATATAATGAAAATAAACAGTTGTGTGTTAAAAATACGACATGACAAATTATGTTTTTCCATACTATGTAAAAAATGATGACTGTGAAATTAGAATGAATATAAAAACAAAAAGTGAAAGAAGAAAAGTAGATAGAGACTAAAAGTTGTATTATTTAGTAAATCAACTTTTTTAATTCCAGTAAAACACTGATAAGAAAAGTACACTGGGACAGAAGCCTGATCTGATTTTCTAAGTTCAGTGACCACACGTCAGGAAGAATTGGGCATCTGTAGTCAGGAACCCCTGCATGAACTATAGTTATAAAGACAAAGGAGAACTGGGGTACTTGACTTGTCCTTATACTGTCTTAATAATATAAAAATATCTAAATTTATATAAACTAATCAAATATGACTATAGTATGTTAATATAAATAAGGTAAACTCACTCTTGCCAAACTGGCTGCAAGTTTATTTGCTGCTTGGCCTTTGGATTGTTGCTTCTTATCTATCTTGTGCCTGTGGGAAGGCTAAACTCACATCTGTCTTGCACCTTGGATATTTCCTGATACTATAACTTTTGCTTATTTTAAGTAGTGTTCAACTGTCTGCCACTATTCACGTGCTGTCATTGGTGCTTGCCATACCCAATTTCTGATATTATATTAAATGCTTTACTTAGGGCTACCGAAACCATTAGGACCAGTAGATTTTCAGACGACATGTCTTTAATTTTCTTAGAAGGGAAAATTTAAAAACGCAAAAGTAGCATATGTCTACTTAACCACTTAACAAGCATACCAATTCTTGCATACCAAATTATTTTGGAAGATAATACAGTAAAGCACAGGCTTCCTAGAATGTGGAGAACAATACTCAGGTCACTGGAGAAATACCAGCTACAAGTCACCGCCACCACTTGTGACAGGTCAGTTCTCTGTGGCATCTTCAGTGCTAAGAAAGATGTTTGCAGTAGTCCAGCCTGACATCATGCATAGCCCAGGCTGGGGAATGAAATCCAGAAATTCTTTTCTCAGGCATATGGATTGTTTAGTTGCTAGAGCTGTGGGCTTTAGAAAGACCATCAATTTTTATTAAAATGACCATTTTCCTACTACTATGGAGAAGTATCGCTTAGTAAACAGGCCAATGGTTAATCATCATCACTGCTAGCAATATGCAGATTATTTCTAGTCTAAAACACCTGTTTTTACCTTGTGGATGTTGTTGGGTGGATTCAGTGTATCAAAAGTTATGATTAATTTAACTCACTTGTACATGGGACCCCAGCAAAAGACTTAAACTGCAAAATACCCATGACTGTAACAGTGTTCAAATGTTGCTTGTCTAGTCATCATGACACACTTACTGTCTTACAAACATTAACAGAAAACAATGAATAGTAGGCAACTGACAAAAAATAGTATTAGCAATACTGGGGAGGCGTTTTTCACTACCCTGTGCCAAAGGCCATGTCAGCAGAATGAGTGCCTAATGTAACATTTTAATTTGGCAATGTTTACATCCTATGATATCAATGCTTGCACAGAATCCAGGATAATGAAGAATTGGGTTTACGTGATCCAATTCTATTGATTATCTATATTATCTTGATATTAGTCTGATAGCTATGTATCGATGTTGGGGGAAGTAGAAATGTGTTTATATAAAGTGTATTATTTAATGTAGTTTATTGTGTAATGTGTAAACCATGTAATAATAACATATATGTAAAAATGTAACATATTAGCAGTCATCAAAAATCAGTTTTGTAGAACTGAACTGTATCACTATAGTTGTATCAGTTGGAAAAATATATTTAGAAAAACAGGAGCATTTGTTTTTAAAGTTGTAAACATTTTTATGCTGAGGTAAACTTTAGTCTGAATCTTCTTAAATTGATCAAACAGCTACTGTGATGCAGCTTCTCCAAGCTGTCTCTTTAGCGTTTACCACCCAGCTCCTCTTCCATTGGCAGCAAAGCTCCTCAAATAAAGCAGCATGACTACGTCTATGCTAGGGTGGGATTTTCTGTTTTATTCTTCTTGGCTGGGGAGCAGCCAGCTGAAATCTGTGTTTCTCCAAGGGGTGCCTCACCAGTTGCCAGGGAAGAGCCAGAATAAGCTCCAAGTTCTTTCATGAAACTGCTACACCACAAAGCTCCGTTTCTGCATTTTAGGACAGACTATTTTAAATTTTTTTTTCAGGCAGCAGCTATCATCCCACTACTGCTTATTCTCTCAGCCTCTACTATATTGTCATTAATTTTCTGTCAATTTCAGAATTCCTGGGAAAAAAATATCCTGATTCCCCAAAATGTCTTTATTTTAGGTGTCATGTAGAAATGCGTTTAAATAGCATAGAACATGTTAGAATGGGTAGAGACTTAAGTAAAAAATTGTTACCTACATATACAACTGTCTATGTAAGAGAATGCCTGCAGTAACAATTAGTTCAAAATCCTCTTCAGCCTAGATATCCTCAGCATCCTCTTGGTTTATTTGTTTAATCTTCAAGCCAGGGCAGCCTGTTCATGTAGAGAAGCAGCCAAAAGAGTCCGCTCAACAGCGGAGTATTTGCAGCAGCGTGTTTACAAAATACATGATGTCCTAATAACACCTAATGTCATGAATAGGAAGCTTGTTAATTCTGCATTAAAGATCAGTTAAATAAGGCCAGTGCAGTCAGTCGCTTCACCACGTAATTGACAGTAGACCAGTTTTTATATTTTTCATTCGTTTCAGACTTTGTACATTGTGATCAGTGACTCACACACATGGCAAATCCAATAAAGATATTTATCATCAACCCAAATAATTGCTAATTTTCTGTGTAGTTTGAATGGTTCTCCCTTTTTCTGTGCAACAGCTTAAAAGGCCAAACGTTTTGGGTGTATGAACCAGAAGCATAACAACTCTCCATGTTACAGTGATATGCACTACAACATGCAGAAAAGAGTAAAGTTTTGCAAATGCTGTGTTGTCATAAGTATCAGAAGGCTTAAAGGCAGATGAGAGACTTCAAGATTTAAAAACGTGTCACGTATAAAGTTATATTTCAGTAAACAAAAGCTGCACTCTATGGACTAGAGCAACCGAAAGGACAGATGCCACAGGAACACTGTAGTGCTGATCTGCTTGAGCAAGCTGTGCAGCAACTGGCATGCAGCTCTGGCTCTTCTTCAGTAAAACAGTGTGTGACCTTCCAAATCAGCATGCAATTTGAAACATAAAATGACCAGACATATCTTTTGGCAATGCAGTTGTTAACTTGTTAACTTTATCTGCAACCTGTGCAAGGCCACCTCTTACATCACAGTGATGCAATATCTGCTAATTGAAAGTCAATTTTGTGCCAGCCAAGGACACTGGCTGCAAAAAGCAGACACAAATGTTTCCAAAAAGGAGATATTTTTTATTGTTTCTTCTTCTGGTTCCCTTACTGTACCTGACATCTCTCTTTGGTACTCTCTCTCTCTCCCAAGTACCCATACAGAAAAAGCCTTAAAGCACAGGTTTATTGGGAGAAAGAGAAAAAAAAGATGGAATTATATATGCTGGCTATATGGAACGGCCTTACTGTGAGAAACCATTTGAAATTTATTCTTTAGGATATTTCTTGGCAAAGTAAACTAGTGAACAGGTGTGTCAAACAGCACTGCTACTCTTTTTTTTTTTTTTTTTTAAGAGAAAGGTAACAACTGGCTTGATGAAATCTTGAAGGACTGTGAAAAAAATCTGAATGAAAATTCTCTTACTTTTCAGTGCAGGTTTACTTAGATGCTGTTTATAAGCACAAGACCTACAGAATTCAGACCTAGCATTTCACAAGTCTGCCAGATGCTCTGGCAGGTTTTAATATTTCTGGTTAGAGGTTTTTCCACTATCCTTCCTGATATATTTATCTAGGGCACGTATTCATACAAGCTATAAAAAACCTAGCAGAAAAAGATTGTTGACCTGGAGATTTTCTGGATCTTTAGCATTTAGAAATCTATTTCATAAGTAGAGTCAAATTACTATTGAGTGTAAGGGAGTCCAAGATACTGTGTTTTTCTTCTGACTGCTACAGGTTTCAGACATAGTGCATTGACTGCTGCTCACATTGGGAAAAGCACCCAAGAGACATAAATGCCCAAATCTGGAGAGGGATGTCTGACTGAATAGAGGTAGCAGGAACCAATATTATTAGAATGTTGTTGTAAGAACTAGTAAGATATAGCCGGAAGAAAGTGAAGATCACAGTCTGCTATTTGGAAATGAGTTCTCGTGTCGCAAGTATCCCATATTTTGGTGCCACCAGGTACTCATACAGCCCACTGACATAAAACCTCGTGAAGCCAATGGAAAGATTCCCTTTTATTTCTGTGGGTTTTGGCTCAGAGGATAGCACTGTGTTCAGTTATCTTTCTGAGTTTTCTATGTGCTCTGTCACTTGGTGTACGGAAACTTCCTGTTTCTTGCTGCGAATCACCTGGGTTCTCCATCAGTGTATTAATAAAGAATGTTTGACCCAAGATGGAAAATTAACATGTTTTTCTGTATGAAACAGAAGGAATAGTAATATACAAGATTGTTTTTAACTGTAGCAGGCACAGCCCTGGTTCATGTGTCACCAAAGCTTTGGAGACCTCCAGATCTTCCACGTCTCATTAGTATTACTCTGGCTCAACTTTACATTTCAGAGCATGGGCAAGGCTTGTGAATATCTTATTTTTAGGCTTTTTCTCATCTAGTAACTATTCTTTACCTCTTTATTTTCTTTAGGATTGTTACAGAGCTTGTCATTTGATGATGAAGTTCAGCAAGTGTAGTGTTAACATCCAGAGGAGTCTGCCCAACTTACGTGATGCTGTTAATGAAGCTGTGAATTGTGTCGTATTAGCCTCATTTGCTTCCCATATGCTTACTCTCATTTTCCCTTCAGAAGCTGCAACTCCACTTTTCATCTTCATTTGTATGCCCAAAATGCAGCCAGCTTAATTACCAATTATAACCTTACTCATTTAAAAGCTAAATCAACTGGAAACAACGCTAAAAAGTGTCTCCCTTGAGGAGAACTAAAGACGTTTTGTTAATTTTCTTCACATATTTTGATTAGTATAAAGCACCGCGTAACTTACAAGTTAATCTCCCCAAATGAAGTTAATTTTAAATTGAGATGACACATGCATACTCAGGGGATGACAGTGAGAGCAACCTGCCTTCTCTTCCTCCTTCAACTCTGACCTGCTGCACAAAAATATTTCTCTGTGGGAAGCTGATAATGAAGCACAATAGCACCCAGCTCTGCCAGCAGATTTTTATTTATGTCCACCTTTTCTTGCTTTATTTCTTAACTTCCTGACCTGTGCTATTACCTCACGTTTGGAAGTCCCTTGTGGGTTTCTTCTAAATGCAATTTCTTCCATCTTAGGAAGTGAGAACGCCATAAACTTCAAGGTAAGTTTCATTGGACACTGCCAAGCAATAGAAGACACAGTAACTGTTGGGCTTGATATAGTAGTGATTGCCACAAAACATCCCTCCAATCAATACTGTAAAACTCTTAGACATTATATAGCTGCTGAGTGAATTTACAGTTCCTAGTGACAATCTCCACTACTGCAATAAAAGTCAGAGTAGCTATAAGAAAAGAAACTTAGATTTGGAGAGCTGCCATGATTAATTATGGAATATTTAGTTGCTGTAATTTATCAGCTCTTTATTTGAAGCATGCCACCCTGTCTTTATGGGAGATTCAAGACATGTTTTCCAGCTGTTCTTTTTTACAAATCAAAAAGTTCAAGGTATTAAAAATCCTTCCTTTTTTTTTTTTTCTGAAAATAACACAATGCAACTAACTGAAAATAAAACAAATCTTTGGAAATGGGTGAAATACTCACACAGTGATGAACTCGGTGCATTTACATTGCCTGCAGCTCAAGTGTGGGCAGAACCTAAGATTAAATGTGGTTGGTGTGTGCCCCTCACATACATGGCGACCCAAAGTCTCCACACAGAGCCGCCTGTACCCATCCTTCGTGTTTGGAGAATGGAAGGCTCCAACCCTGCTTCCATCCTGGGACAAAAAGATAACACAAAGCATCCCCAGCTCCCTTGTCTTGCATGGTTCATAAAGGGCTTAGCCCCTGACTTAGCAGAGAAGTCCTGGTTACACTTCCCCTTTCATACACCTAGAAATTACTAAACACAACCTCGTAATAAGGTGAATATGATACCCTGCAATTAACAGTCTCTTTGGTTTGTCCCTCTGATATGGTTTTACCCCAGCCAGCAACTAAGCCCCACCCAGCTGCACGCTCGCTCTGCCCTGGTGGGATGGAGGAGAGAATCAGAAGGGTCAAAGTGAGAAAACTCATGAAGTGAGATAAAAACAGTTTAATAGGCAAAGCAAAAGCTGTGCACACAAGCAAAGCAAAACAAGGGATTCATTCACTGCTTCCCATGAGCAGGCTGGTGGTCAGCCAGCTCTAGGAGAGCAGGGCTCCACCACACGTAACGGTGGCTTGGGAAGACAAACGCCATCACTCCAAATGTCCTGTTCCTTCTTTCCCCAGATTCATAAACTGAGCATTACATCATATGGGATCGAATATCCCTTTGGTCAGTTGGGGTCAGCTGTCTCAGCTGTGTCCCCTCCCAGCCCTTTGTGCATTTCCTGCTGTCCCATTTGCAGGCCAGTATGAGAAGCTGAAAAGGCCTTGACTGCTCAGCAATGACTGAAATGTCCATGTGTTATCATCGTTATTCTCATACTAAATCCAAAACACAGCAGTATACCAGCTACTAGGAAGAAAATTAACTCTGTCCCAGCTGAAACCCGGGCACCTAGTTTGATTGTTTGTCCTATGAGTTTTGGACCATATGTCTATCTGTGATGGATAATATTCTTATACTAGCAAAATAAACAGTTTTGCCGTTATTCCAGGCAGAACTAAGACTTTGCTCTATATGTCTTTCTTCCTATTAAGTATACTGTCCTTTCTTTAAAAGTTTGAAGGTAAGCTTTTGTTCTGTGCACCTTGCAACAGTAAGGGCTGAAGGGATATGATTGCTCCTTTTTAGTACAGTGAAGAGATGGATGTGATGGAAAAGGTTCAAGCACTGAAGATTGGTGGCTAAATAAAACCAAATGTATATAAACTGGCACAGTACATTTTGTCTTGAAACCTAGCAGAATGCTTCTAATGATCAGAAAAAATAAGTTAAGGCAGTGTAACAAGAAACCTAGACAGTTTTCAGATGGGAGTTTCACAAGTTTATGGAAGAAATGATACAATATCTCTGAGAGAAGGGTGTTCGATTCAGTGACTGAAGTTTTCCATCCTTGTCTTCTTTCTGAGTTCTTTTATTCTTAACATCATCATGTCATACACACAAGCAAGCACACAAAAGGAGATGAAGCTATGGTGCAGACAATATATGTTTCCCTCTCACCATTTTTTTTTTAATATTTCAGCCTCCCTTTTCTCACACACTTGACATTGTTGTTCAATTACCTGTTCCCAGGATGTATGTGATATTGTTTTTTTCTTTACGCTAAAGGACAGGGTTGCAAATCCTAATGAAGAGCATGAGTGTACTGTACTGGTTGAAAAACTGGCAGGCAAGAAAAGAAAATTAAGAACTTTTGAAGGTACCGGAATTTTTCTATGAAGATCTATGTGGTGGCTTTAAATATTGGTTTTGAGGGAAGTCCCACTCTGACAGTTATCAAGTGAGCTTACTCCTGGGAGGAACTGGAGCTTTTGGAAGCACTGTGGGAGAAATTCACAAATATGCACTGCTTACATTGCATTGGAGACAGTGCTGTGGTTCACTAGCTGTTGTCTGATCTTCTATTTTTAGCACGGAGGAGGAAACACTGTAAGCCGTGCCATGAAGTTCAGCACACAGTGATTCAGTATGCTTCAAAATAACACATTTCAGTGGTTTCAGTATGCTTCAAAATAACACATTTCAGGGGTTTTGCAGCAACATTGGCATTACCCTCACCCATGCATCACTGCAACATAAGCATGGATCATCCTAACACCGACTGATTTCTGTGAGCTTTTTACATCATGATACTCAGCACCTTGAATGAGAATTATGTTCTGGAAGCACAGCAGCCAGTGCGTCCTTGAGGTTACCTGCTCTATTCATAGTGTTTTCCTGTAGCGCTGCGATTGTCATTCACACTTTCTTCCTCCAATTCTGCGTGGCACCAGGCTGGGGACATGATAAACGTTCTTTTCTGAACATGGCCTTCTTCAAGAAATGAAAATTAATTGCCTAAACAACATCACATTTGATTAAACAAAAAAAAAC
Organism: Pampusana beccarii; assembly: GCA_013399365.1. NCBI lineage: Eukaryota > Metazoa > Chordata > Aves > Columbiformes > Columbidae > Pampusana > Pampusana beccarii. Next base: position 16,400 of record VWYH01009618.1, on the reverse strand, counting down.
TTATTATAAAAGACCTTTAATGCTTGTAAGATCAGGAAATTCTGAGCTGAATTTTAGTATGACAATACATTTTAAGTATTAATTTTTACTTTAAAGTTAAAAATCTACATCAAATTGCCTGTGAAAAATGATGTACAAATTCAGCAAGACAGAATTTATGCATAATATAGTGAATAAAAAATAAAAGCACAGAAACTATTATTGCATTTCAAAATTGGTCATTAACTTACAGTTAACTATCAGCCATTGGTAGGGGAAGTTACAAGAGTAGATAGACCAATGCTATCATTTATTTTTCTGAAGCTGGTGAAACGGAGACTGTGGTAAATGGTCTTGTGATACCCATTTGCGAAATAAAATCTTGTGGAACCCTGGAAGCAGTTGTGTTCATAATGCACTATACCTCAGTTGTGCATCAGCCGCTGATGGCTGGGGGAAAGCCTGCAGAAAACAGCTAGCCAAACTCAAAACAGGAAATCTGTGCACGGGCCGCATCCTTGCCCTTTGAGGAACCTTGATGACACCACAGCAGTGTGAAAAAAAAGCTTATTAAACTGAAAATTTGGTCTATTTTTTCAAATCCTATTTGCTGCTTTAGGAGAATGATATTCCATCATTTTAGAGTGAGGTGACATTTTGAAGACTTTCTTCACAGCAGAAGCATAGAAACATAGTCTGTTGTTTTAGATAAAAGCTTAGATTTTGGAGCACAACTTTATTAGAGGGAATAAAGACTGCAGCTAATTTTTCTGCAGCTAAACTAGAGAAAATGCAAGGCTCTGTCTTTTAAAACAAAGGCTTGCCCCATTTTTTCCCTGTAGTGGTGACATAACATTTACATTTCCACAGATAATGAACTAGATCTTGCCAGCAGACCAGTCCCACAGGGGATTCATTCCCAAAGCTCAAGTATTATTTTTCTTTCCATCTGCTCCACGTGGATCTTGGTAATCTATTCTCAATGTTTTACAAGGGTCATCATTTCTTGAAAGCAAATGCACTTTACATTTTCGTCTTTAAACAATAAAGATCTTCTTACTACCTGTCATGGCTTCTTTGCTGCAGTTGCCATTACTGCTTTTAATAGGTAATTCACTAGTTTTGGATATGAGGTTTCAGGGCCCCTAAAACCACAGGGAGTTAGCTCTCAGCCTAAATGGATCTTCTGAGGATATGGGAAGCCTCAATAATGTTACTCACATCTCACAAGAAGGCATGAAAAACAGTCTCTATTAATTTTAGATAGTTTCACAGTCAACTGCTCCTTCCCATAACAGTGTTTATTTCCTGTTCATTCTTAAGTACATTCCAGGTAGGCAATGAAATAAATGCCAAGGAAATATGCAGTGTCTTTCTGCCAGGGACCTCTCCCAGACCAGTTCCTTTGCCCTCATCTACCTAAAGGGTTTATACAGCTGCCTTAGGATTAGCATAGAAGTCCATATTAGAGGCCAACAGATCTGTCTTCCAATTGTGGAAATGGCATCAGGAGCAAATTAATAGCATGCAATTGCAATGCCCTCTTGATTGAAAGGTCTCCTCTAGGGCTGAGCCTCTGGGGAGCTTTTTGGCCATGGCTCTTCCCCAGGGGGTTGGTGCTTGGCCGTGGTTCCTTTTTTAACACCCACCTGGCAGCACCAGAGGTGCTGCACCGTGACCCATGTCAAAGGAAAGACCCAGTCACCGGATGTGGAGCAGCAGAGGGGCTGAAAGCAGCTCGGGTAATGGCAGCTCCAGCTGGCAGCCAGTTATGCTTTGGACGTCTGGGTGTGAAAAAAAGCCAGGGTCACTGTCTCAGTCTGATGGCAGGGGGCATTATGGATACCAAGGGCATTGGAAGAGGGAGGTCAGTTGCTGTTTCTGCTGACTCCATGGAGCCAAGGCATGTTAACAACATGTTCAACTGATACATAAGCTCTTACATACTGGGGTATTTCCCTGTGTCTCCAAAAAACTCTAGGCACACCTGGCCCCCTGCAGCCTTTTTTGGCAAGCCAGGGACAGCTTATGGCATTTCCCGCTGTCTCTTCCCTGGGCATGCTGCACCCCTTCACCAGACTCAGACCTGACTTGTGTGGTCTGGGCTATACCTGAACATGTGACAAAAATCAGATCTAGGAAGTTAGTCTGAGTGGGGTGAGCAAAGGTGGTTGTCCAGTGAGATCTGCAGCTCTCGGAAGTCTGATGTTGTGTGGCATCAGTGTGAAACCAAGAGGAGCATAGCTGACTGGTCATCATCGAACCTGCAAACACTGGATGTGAGGAGAAGGGTTGCAGTGATTTGTTTTGATGTTCTATCTCTCTTTGCCATGCCTCTGAGACCTCCACTGGACGTTGCTTTCTGTTTCGTACTCAGGCTAGCTTCCTATCCATGCCAGCCTTTTAAATGCTTTTTTTTCCCACTGAAAATCTCCTGCAAATGAAAGATATATTGAACTACGGTAAAGAAAACAGGCAATTCACAAAGGAAATTAACTACTTTCCTCTCTCCACGTTACCTTGGTTTTCTAAAGGAAAAAGGTTTTCAGTGACTGTACTGCAGCTTAGTAGTTCAGTAAAAACACTGTTGCTAGTAGCTGGCCATGGGATTTGTACTGATTTTGCAAGACCTCAGGACGAACGCTTGTCAGATCTGTTTTTGTAAACTTGTCTTGACCTGTCTGTAGCTTTGTGTCCACGTATTTTATATGTAATAATAGCAACCTTTCTAATCACCAGATGGCTATGCCCACGTGTTGGTTTTTTTTTTGTCTTTGGTTATCTGTTTACCTGTCATTTTAGGTAAATAGTAATCATAAGCAGTTATTCTGCACAGGAGGAGGTATTTACGACTAACACAAAGACACAGTGCAGGGAAACACAGCCCTGGTAGGAGAGCAGAGACCTTGGGAAGTGGAGCACAGGAGGCTGCCCAGAGGCAGACAGGCGTGGGATGGTCAGAGAAGGGAGGCAGGGTGGCCTTGGAGTCCCTATGACTATATACAGCTCACCCGCAGTCCCTTACAGAAATGCAGGCCTGCAGCTAAACAAAACTGGTTTTAGGGTAATGAAAAGCACAAAGAACAAGCATCTAAGCTATGTAAAACACGCTATATGTAGTAAATTGAGATGTAGCACGAACTGCAGACCGATGAAGAAAAAGCAAGGTTTGCAAGAGTGTTAGAAAACATAAAAATGACCCTAAGCAGATCGTATGAGGAGTATGAAGACACCATCGACACCAAACTCCTGATGAAGGAGTCAGGATGCTGATGACTCACTGTGCCACTCCACTCAGACTGAAGCCACTGACCTTGGTAGTCAGAGACAGCCACAGGGTAGCATAACGCTATTGGAAAAAAAAGGGATCGATATTAAAAATGTATGTACTACATTATTACATACTGTATTACATCATCATCATCATCATCAAGTAACTTCCGAACCTACTAGCTGAGACAAAATTGAAGAAAAGTCTCGAAGTCTCAAATATACCATGCCTCTACTAGCTTGGTGAAAACCAGTGCTCAAACACAAGAGAAACCTTAATTCTCCCAGTAAGGAAAATGAAAAGAACACTGTTATCTGTTTTCTTTAGCAGCAATCAGTGCAATGCCACAGGACATGTTATCCTCTACCCAGTGGACTGGAGATAAGTGGGGAAGGCATTGGGGTTATTATAATACCAAGAAGAGATTATTTAAAGGAAAAGGACATATTTCAGTAGGAATTCTGGCTTAATAGTTCTATTGCTCATGAAGCACTATTCTCATGACACTTTTGGACTTTACATTACATTAAGTCATTTCATTTAGGGAAAAAATTCCTGTAATTTCAATGAAATTTCAGTTCAGGCTGTGGGTCTGCAGGAAACTCAATGATACTTTCATTTAAAAAGTCAACTAAATGGATTGAATTTTATGTAACCCCCTGTTGTTTTTTTTTAAGATCAAGGACCATAAAATATAACAGAGTCATTGACTTGTATCCTTTTATTTCAGTGACTTCATACTCATGCCATAATAATTTTTCGAGATTCATTTTTTAATGATGCAGGGAGCATTTCATTAGGAAATCTGAAACTACATTTTGGTGAAGATGCTAAAGAAAAGAATATCCTTTGAAGTGCAGCTGAATGCCCCAATTACTGTAATTTTTGTAATTACTTTTTTCTCTTTTGAAATTGAAGCAGATTAATTGCAGTTTCCTCCCACTGAAACAGTTGGAAGAGAAAAAATTCTTATTGAGGATAAACTCTCTTTACACAGCCGCAGCATGATCCCATAGCCCAAAAGTCTGAGGGCAGGATTTTGCTCCAGCACTGGAAATAGCATTGGAAGTGTTTGTAATATTATGCCTGTGCAGAAATGAAAGTCACTTATCAGATCATTTAGGTCTTAGTGCAGATGAGAAGCCTTCTGCAAGACTGTAGATGTAGTCCATAATCTCCTACAAGGACAGGATAATGAGCCCTATCTACCCAATGAGTTCAACAGCAGTAGGCCTAGGCCCAGAGTCCCTCAGCAGAGAGAGATATTAAATTGATTTCTATACTTATATCTAATAGCCTCATTTGATTCCAGTGGGGATAATTTTTCATTCAAGCAAAGATCCTGTCTTGAATGCAAATGTTACTTCATAGGCGTTCAATGCATGAAAGCGCAATGATGCATACATGGACTTCATTAGTTTGTTTATTACTAATCATCTATAAGAAGATAAGTGAATCTGTTTTCACTTGTTCTGATGCAAGGATTTCACCATTGCTAAAATGATGCAAATGCAAACAGAGTGTGATCCAAACCAATCACGGAATTATGTTCTACTGTATAGTACATTTGTAGCATTAAGGATTTTGGGGTTGAACATTGTTCATTTGCTATTTACATAACTAAATGACATTTCAGCCATCCGGGTACATGATTTCTGCACCGTGAGTTACCACCCAGTAATATACTGCAGCCAATGGTAATCAGTCTGGAGACAAATGCAAGACCTGTAAAAAGTATTAACTATTGTATACATAACAGCTTAAATAAAGTGTTTTCTCTCCAATATTAGATCTTGTAAGAGGGGATATGTTACAGCATCTGGGAACGACCAAGAGCTGTAGCAAACCTAGGTGCTAAGAGAGACCTGTCTGTGCTGGGAGAGCTTATGGGTCTGGGATTTTGGCCTTTCCTTCTCTAGACGTATGAATCCATCTAATAAAACCTGACTTCTTTGTGCTATTAGTTTCGTTATTATTATTATTACTACTACTTCAAGCAAGTTCAAAGCTAGAAACATAAAAGTGTGTCTGACTGTACAGTGCTTCGTAGTGCAACATATAACCCTGAGGACACCTGGTCTCTCCCAGAAAAATCACAGTCCTGAACTGAGAGTCTACGCTTTCTCTGTGATGCATGAGAAGTATTAGACACTCAAGATGATACCGATGTGTGCAGAGCAGGAAACAGCCACAGGAAACACTGATAAATAATTGGGTCTGCTCTTAAACAACTTATTCTGTATTTTACAAGTCTGATTCTTCCTGTTCAAGGTCTCTCAAAGTCTCTACTTTATGAAGAAGAGACTATTATATAACATGCATGTAAGGAGACAGATACAGTAACTTCCTTTTATCTAGTAGCACAGTATTTAAAATTCTCACCAAGATAACAAAAAACTAGGATAGTTTTCTTCCTGTGCCTGGGAGGTTGTAAATCTGCATGTCTCACCTCTTGCAAACAGTTTAACAATCAGACCAATTCAGAAGGGAGGACCCTTACTGCCTCTCCTTGAAAAGGCTTCAATTTGCAGGAAATTATAACACATGAATTTGTCCCAATAAAAGCGAACAGTTTGGTATCAGAACACTTCCCTGCTTGGAAGAAAAGACCTGGGTTTCTGTCCTTCAACATCTTATGTCATATCAGTTTTATGTAAACTATATAAACTGTAATTGAAACAGTGCCTGAAACTGATGTGGTAGGTATGCTGTGTAGTCGTCACTTTACATTTGGCTGTGCAGCTGAGGGAAGGAGTGAAGAGCCAAGTCACTGGCTCACATTTAGTCTGGGACGCTGTCAACGTTTAATTGCAGGGCATCAATAAACTGTGGCAGAGGCTCTCTGTCAACCCCCTCTCCTTCTCCCTCCCTCCCCCCGCCAGCCGTCCCACCAAGGAAAAGGCAACAGGAGGAAAAGAGAGAAAGAGAGACTTGTCAGTTTGGAAAAAGTTAAAAAACGCTTTACTGATGCTACTAATAAAATAAATAAAATAATACAAAATATACAAAGACAATCTTGAATTTCCCGGCTCCGCACTGCTCCAGCAACTGCAGGGCAGGCACCCGGAAGTCCCGGGTTGGATCCTGCAGCAAACCGGAACTGGATTCAGGATTCACTGGAACCAGGACTCGGGGTCCCAGAGTGGGCAAGCAGGGTCTTCATCAGATGCTGGCCATGATCAAGGAGATTGAGACTCTTGTGACGTCCCACTTTTATATGGTGTATGACGTGGATGGGTTGGAATACTCAGTTGGTCAATTTTAGTCACCAGTTCACCCCTCCTTGCAAATACACCCCTCTCGCTTACAGGACATGCATTCTTATTGCATACCATTGCTTCTGTTTAGAAAAACATGGAGCCAACTTCAGAAAAGTGCAGTTACTTAGAAGAACTTAGCTGAAAGGAAAATTCACTAAAAGAGAAACTGGTTTTGTTTTTAACAAAACCAGGACAGATGCTTATTTACACAGTGATGTCAAACCTTAGGCAGTTGCAGGCACAGATATAGTTTAGGACTCTTGGAACTAGGTATCCTGATGCTTTAAGAGGCTTTTGAGTGGAGAATGTAAATTTTATTTATAAGTAATATTTCACTTAGGTACCAATATACCTATTTGCATAATCTCTTGAACCACAGTTGATGTTCCACTTTCTTCTGCGTCTTCACCCCAAATGTGAAATCATGACTGCCAAATTGCAAAATTCCCTTGGTTTTAACAGGGCTCAGAATCTACCTCTGAAGCAGCAAGAATGAAGACTAGAGAGTAAGAAAGAACGACCATCAGTTCGAGGAACAAGAATAAGAGCATCAGTGAAGACAGACTAGGCTGTTCCTTTTCTTCCTTTAGATTAGTTAAATTATGAAATTTATCTCCCTCTGTAAGCTAGCTCTGTGTATAGACCCATAGACTTCATCATTTTTGCTTAAGTAATCCCAAGTATTCTGCTGAGTTCTACTCACGTCAATACGCAAACAAAAATAGCAAATAAAATATTCAAAATAAAACAGTATTAAGAAATGCAGCAGGCTTGATCAAGACACATCTGAGTAGGTCAGAATGCTTTACACTATACAGCAAACAGAAAAGGGTGAACAAAGACATACTGTATAATAAAGGATGACATATAGGATACATAAAAGATATAGATACTTCCCCTCCCCTAAAATAAAACATTATAGTTTAAAACTAACAAGCTGAATACTCACACACAGACACACAAACATATAGAGTTGTTTTTCCCATAAGATACAATGATGTTCATGCACTTGTACAACTATTCAAAAACGAGAGAACAAAACAGAAGATTTTTATTATAAGAACAATTAAGAGATCCACAAGTTACATCAGAGGAGATTAAAGAACAAGCAAACCTCAAACTCCTTCTGTATGTAGGACATACAGACTCCTACACAAATAGTCACTCATACACGAACAGTCTCTAAATGCCTGAAGGTCAGAAGAAGTCCTTGCTGGAGAAGTTACTGATAACCGGCCACTACGGAGACACTTCTGAAGCCTTCAGTGTCAGGTAGTGCTGGGGACAGGCTCTTGGACCAAACAGACCCCGTGTTTGATGTGTTATGGCAGCTCCTGCATACTTGGAGCTAAGCTCTCACACCGTGATATGAAAGGCCCATGGGACTTTGGTTGGCTATTTTGACAAAAGTACCAGCTTTTAGATATGTCAGAGTGTGCACTTCAGAACTGTACAAACAAAGTTTGACATCCTTGAGGGCTCATTAAAAGGGCTCAGTACTTTTCAAGTTAAGCTTTTTGTATTTTCCACTGACAATGCAGCTTCAAACGCTGCTGTCGAAACGGAGAAATATCAATCCAAGCATAACAAATATGTGCTCTCTCATTGCTTGGCAGCAACTTGGGGATCCAGACTGAATCATTATAATCAGAGAAGAAAACAGTTTAACATATTCTATTGCTGCTTTTCTTCCAGTGCACAGGCAGACTTCTTAATGGTCATGTTACGTATTTGCTTGGGTATAGGATACTAGAAAGAAGAAATCTATTAATACAAGGGTGACTGAACCCATGGGTGAATAAGGTAGATGTTCGGATGTAAAATGCCCAATAATGATTGCCGAAGTTAAATTTATGTGTTGGTGTCTACAAAATTAATTATGAGCAATGTTCATGTTCCTCAGAAATAAATTGTGTCACTTCAGTGCCTGTATGTCAATTTAGTACAAACATCAGGGGAAACTGTGATAATGATGCTGCATGCCACAGCTTTTTTTTGACAAGTTTCTGAAGCCAAATCCTATTGTTGGGTTATTTAACAAAATTGATCCTGAATGCTACAAGGACAAGAACATGTTTTGCCATCAAAGGCAGATGTGCAATGAGGCAGAGTGGGGGACTGGCGCTACTTAAATGAAGACAAAGTATACAGCCACTGTATTGTCCTGTGGGATGGCTCCAGGCATCACATGTTAAGCAATTCACAGTGAGAAACTAACTACTTAAAAATGTCATTTTGTTTCAGAACCCTTCTACCAAGCCTGCAGTGTCAGTGCAAGCTAAAGGCCAAACCACAATTTTCTTCTGTGAACAGAGAAGCTCATGAATAGATGGAAATGTTTTCCCTATGTTGGAGTGCAGAAATGAGGAGGTGGTTCAAAGTGTAGCTGAAATATTAAGGGAGTAGATTAATATGAACATGCTTGGACACATAATATTTTGGAATGCATGCTGAGGTCTCTGCCATGCTGACTACACTTCAGAATAGAGCTGGCAAGGGCTTTAAAACATGGTATGTGAAAGAAATAACTGTAAGAAACGAAAAATTCCATCCTGTTCAAGCAGATGAATCAATACAGCTTGTGACTTTCCTGAAGCTCAGCAACTAAACAGAAGCTCTGATTTTTACAGTGGTATAACAAATGCAGCTCAGTTTCCACAACTCTTCTTTGTGGGGTAGTCTTCCTTCCATTGTGATTCACATAATATTTGTTTGGATAATATGGAAGATTATACAAGCCATAGCCCATTCTAACTTGTGTACTTATTGAAAGAAAAAATGATTTGTTAGCACTCTTTACGTATCTGTACTGTGGATTTTGGTTCTGAAAAGCCATCAGTGTACCTTTAAGTGTATCATAAGTTACTTTGCCTCAACTTACTGACAAAAATGGTAAGAAGACTGAGCTGTGGCTTGACTGAGCTCTAGCATGATATATCATTTCTGACTTACCAGAATTGGTAAAGCAAAAATATTTTCAGCAGAAGTACCACAGAAACCCAAAGTCATTACATGCAAATAAAAATAGTACTCTAAGCCATTTGAGCAATCCCCTGCCAGTCTAATTTTCCTTAAAAAGCATATATGTATAACTAAGGATGTTTTATAATCCCAAGTGGATTAAACCTTTTATCTCAGCATGTCATAATGCCTCAATTTCTTTCTATGTTAGTACATCAATATGAATAGGAATTATTAAGCTATATTTATTAAAATAAACCTAAACATTGGTGGTCACAATATTTCACAGCCTTTGCGAAGTACAGTTAATATTAATAAAAATCATCTGCTATAATGGACATCTTTAGGAAGTTCATACTGTATTTTTCAACAGGCAGGGCACTTTTCACTGATTGAGGCTTTCTTTAAGGAACATATTAATTTTTCTTGTTTGTTTGTTTGGTTGGTTGGTTGGTTTTGTTCAGTTTTGAATTGTCTTCCTAAAAAATATTTAATGCTGATTGGAACAGGCTGAGCTAAGGCATTTTTGATTCTTAGACAGTTTCCAGCGATCCATTTTGTGCAACCAGATGAAATGCCTTCTGAAAGACAGGCCTCAGATCCTGTGCTTCTGTTGGCCTTTATGGTCTAGGTGTAGTTTGCTGTTAACTGCTTTGGTTGCATCTGGTTTTTTTGTTAAAACAACATGGAAGGAAAACTCAGAATATCTATTCCATATAGAAGACTATGACTTCAAGCACTCAAAGTGTCAAGTGCCCAAGAGGAGAAAATGTTGGACCAAGATGGCATGAAACATTTCAATATTTTAAAATTCAGTTTCCTCAGAAATTTTCATTTCAGGAAAAAAGAATGAAGTTTTGACTCCTCATGCTGACTTGGGATGAAAAGAAGAGTTTAAATTGAATTCGCCTTACAATGCAAATCAGAAGTTTGAATAGCTCCCTGGAACATCACAAATATGTGTCGTATGGGATTTTAAACTTCTTGCTGCCCTCTTGTGGATGAAATGAATAATTACTTCAGTAACAACATGGAGTGGGGGGGACGATACCAAACACAACACAACAAAACAAAACACAAACGCCGAACAAACAAAAAAAACCCACACCGAAAAAAAAAAAAAAAAAAACAACCAAAAAAAACCCAAAACCAAAAAAAAACCCCAAAACCAAACAGGGAAATAAGTGCCTTAGTAGAAGCTAAATCCCGGAAAAATTAGTCAGATTATTGTCTTTGGACGTGAATGCTGATTCTGCTCCTGGAGAAAATTGTTGAAATCAAGACCCCTTTTCGAAGGCAACCTCAGTTCTACATTTGTTCTTTCCAGTCCAAAAAATCTTGAGAGGCAGCTTCACTTGTAACACAGTTGATATAATACAAAAAGATAGGACTTTCACGCCGTGGCATGATCTGCCAGAACATCTCATGTCATAATTCAAAACAGCACCTATGAAATAAGGTAAAGTTCCTTTGTCTGAAATTGTACAATATTTTTTAAAGAGGATTGTGGAGATTAGAACCCCAATCCTGAGTGCGAGCTTGTAGGTCTTGTGTTCCCAATATCTTTGACCACGCTCAGAATCTCATACAGGCCTGTCACCATTTGTTTGTGCTGTATGAAAACAGAAATGGAGCTACGTCAGTTTTCTGGGCCTGAAGACTAGGCTCGAGGCAGTAAAAGTCCTGTTATTAGGAATTATGGGAATGTTCGTAAGATACTTGGCTTGGATCTGGATATGTATCTGGTTGTATCCAAAGCCCCAGACTCTCACCTCTCATTCCTTGGGGCTGGCGTTTTGCCTGATTTTCAGGGAAGGCCCAGTTGGATGCTAAGTTATATGGGTTACTGATTTCCTTCTGTTTTGGGATGCATCACAGCTTCCAATCCAAACTCTGGGCAACCAGGACTGAAGTTTGTTGCTTGAATCTACAACTTTGATACACATCTTTTGGTTGTACCTGTGTATAAGCAAGGTCCTGCATTCAGGTTTCAAACAAACAAGCTGATGTGTTACAGCAGAACAGACTCATAAATGAGTGCAGATTTCCATGCTAATATAAAACATTGCTGGTCCTGTAAGATGCATTTTTTTTCTTAGTCAGAAACTTTCATCCCAGACATACATTATAGAAACACACAGAACTCTACCAAAAAAACAAACCAAACAAAAATAAAAACAAAACAAACCCCACAGAACCAATTAACATTTTGTACACAAGCTTCAGTTGATGTGCAGTGAATTTTTTGTTTAACATAGGTCCCTTAAAAATAGTTATTATCTATACCTTGATCTGTGATACCTTTTGCTTGAAAGAATAGCAATGTGACAGTGAATATTACTAGAAAGTTATTTTAAATAAAAGGAAAAGTAAACCAAGAAGCCTGAAGACCAAAAAGAACACTCAAAAGTTTTGATGGCTCAGGATGATCAATATTTTACAAACTCTTAAAGAGAATTTGAGAAAGTCACAGATTATATAAGAAAAAGACAAAGCTGATCTGCTACTGTGTATTATTTCTCTTTGTTGAAATATTTACTGCACTCAGTCTTCTCTGTAGAGCTATAGAAATACTTATTAGTTTACATATTGCTATTAACTGAAAGTGCATTTGAGAAAAAAGAAAGCAATAAGACAGTTGGTTCTGGCAGTCTTTTTTTTTTTTTTTCTTTTTCACTGCAACAGGAAATTAGGAAAGACAGTAAAAAACATAGGATAACATGATTAGGTAGTGTGGTGGGACACCAAGTGTCCACCCAGCTGCTCTATCGCTCCTCTCCTTAGCGGGATGGAGGGGAATAAAATAAGATGAAAATGAAGGTCATGGAAGAGAACTGCAAAGCAGTATGGTGTGCATACTGCTTTAGTGCTCAACCTGATTTTTCTCCTGATGCTTTCTGCCAAATGGTCTAGATGAGATCATGCTCTGTGGCTACAGTGTAGACTACGCTTAGCGCATCTGTTCCTGTCCAGACAGGCCCAAGAGCTACTGCACAAGCTATCTCCTGTTTGATCAGCTGAAAGGCTTGTTGCTGCTCAAGGCTGCAGTCAAAATAGTTCTTCTTTTGGGTTACTTGATGGAGAGGGCTCACAAGCTGACTACAAGCTGGAATATGCATTCTCCAGAATCCCACAAGGCCTAGAAATCTTCTGTTTCTTTCTTATTAGCTAGTGGAGACACAGTTGCTGTCTTGTTGATCACATCCATGACTACATCCATCCTGACATTTCATTCCCAAGAACCGAATCTCCTGTGCGGGTCCCTTGTCCTTGCTTATTTTTATAGAATCTTAGAATGTCCTGAGTTGGAAGGGACCCACAAGGATCATCAAGTCCAACTCCTGTCCCTGCATAGCACAACCCCAAGATTCACACCATGTGTCTGAGGGTGTTGTCCAATCACTTCTTGAACACTGTCAGGCTTGGGGCTGTGACACCTCCCTGGGGAGCCTGCTCCAGTGCTCCATCACCCTCTGAGTGAAGAACCTTTTCCTAATGTCCAGCCTAAACCTCCCCTGGCACATCTTCCTGCCCATTCCTTGGATCACCAGAGAGAAGAGATCAGCACCTGATTTGAAAGCATAAGAACATTTCTGCATCTAGGATTCCCTCCAAGCAGAAGAGCAGCTGAGAAATATAAAGCTTTTAGAACGCAGAGAGCTGAAAGCCTGTCTCCTCTTGGATGTCTTGAACTTAACGCTTGTAAAAAGTCTTGCAGAGTGCTGCAGGGGGACAGGGAATGGGCGTTGTGGTAAGCTCATCACATGTTGTCTCTGCTGCTCCTTCCTCCTCACACGTTTCCCATGCTCTAGGGTGAGGTCCCATCCACGGGAGACAGTGCTCCGTGAACTTCTCCAATGTGGGTCCTTCCCACAGAGTGCAGTCCTTCAGGAACAAACTGCTCCAGTGTGAGTCCCCCATGGGGTCACAAGTCCTGCCAGCAAACCTGCTCCAGCATGGTCTCCTCTCTCCAGGGATTCACAGGTCCTTCCAGTAGCCTGCTCCAGCACTGGCTTCCCATGGGGTCACAGCCTCCTATGGTCATCCATCTGCTCTGACAAAGGGTCCTCCATGGGCTGCAGAGGACAGCCAGCCCCACCATGGGCTGTACCACAGGCTGCAGGGGAATCTCTGCTCCCACACCTGGAGCAGCTCCTGCCCTCCTTCGCCACTGACCTGGGTGTCTGCAGGGTTTTTTCTCCCATATTCTCACTCCTCCAGCTGCTGTTGCACGGAAGTTTTCCCCTTCTTAAATATGTTATTCCAGAGGTGCTACCACTGCCACTGAGGGCTTGGCCTTGGCCAGCAGTGTGTCTCTCTTGGAGCCGGCTGTCATTTGTATTGTCAGACACGGGGGAAGCTTCTGGCATCTTGTCACAGAAGCCACCCCTGTAGTATGTCCCACTACCAAAACCTTGCCATGCAAACCCAACACAGGTAGTCTGTTAGTCTGAAATAATTTTATCAGTCTTTCTTTATCTTTTGGGAGGATTCTTTCTTTTCAGTTATATATTGATTTGTTTTTATTTAAAGAAGATTTGGTGCACTTTGGGTTGTATGGATTTCTGTCTAAATATTTTCTGAATACTATGATTCAAGACAACCATAAATTAGCTCCAGTTGGTCAGGAAAAAAAAACCAATCACAATTAACTCAGTAATTAAATACAATCACTTGAGCTTAATTAATTCATTGTTTAGCAACTAATCTGATCAATACTTCTTCAACAAAATCATTGGTACTATCAGTAGTATGAGTTTCATCCTTTAATTAATTTTGATTTTTTTAAAGCAGATACAGGGTGTGTTCAGTCAGTATTGGACCGTAATAATGTTGTGGCTTTATCAATACAAGGGCAATGTTGAAAGGCAAAAGAAAAAAACAGTACTCAAAATCCACACTAATGACTCCTGAATGCTACAATAATCAAGCAATTTTATTGATTCTTAGCCCTCTTCTGTGCTTTGCAAGATGTGCTCTGCCCTCTGCTGATTATATGAGTAAGAAGACTAGTAATGTATTTCACTCCAGTAAGAGAATATATTTTATTTAAGTAGTTCTTTGGCACTTAGCACTTAGCAACGCACTTAGCAACACACTTCTACTAATTTAAGTTAATGTAGTGAGATTCAATGTACTCAGTCAACAGAATAATTTGAGAAATACTGTAACATTGTATGTTAATAATGAATGAAAAGTAATACTACTTATTATTTCTTCTTCAACAGTACACAGGAGCGTTATGTGCTAAATAGCACATATTCGCGCTCCCAGCTGTAACAGTTTACATGGAAGGAATGCATTTCTTGAAAATTCACATTGTCAATATCTATGTAAGTCACCTTAATATGCTGACCATTTCACAGCCTTTAATATCTTTTGTATTGCAACATCCCTGTGAACTAAAGAAACCTTGTTGTTTCACACACAGAAACAGAGACCTGGAATAGATCAGTTTTGTCGGATGTGTGCCTATTAAGAGCAAGGCCATAGGCTAAACCACTAACCACTGCACAGCTTTACTTTTAGGCCAGTATGGACTGTTTAAATGACTTTGTTTGCAGCATTGGGATCTTAAACCAACAATGTTTCCTTGATTAGTAAAGAAGATGAAGAAAATAGGGTATGCACTCCTATATTGTTTAAAAGCAATTATAAAGAAAGCACTGAGCAACTCTGGTCCTTCAGCTTTTATCCATTGGTTCACTTCCTCAAATGCCAGGAGGGTTTCTCAAAAAGCTATGCAGCTTCTGTGTCTGGTTCATCAATAGTACTACAGTGGTTTAGTTGCATGAAGTTTGAAATCAAGATAAGCTTGGAAAAAATTGCTTGCTTATTCAGACACCTTTGGCCTTGAAACAGCTCAAGAACAAGATTTTCTTGCTATGTTTCCAGTGAAACTGGATGTCAGCCAGGCCAGGAAAAGCTTCCCATACTATTTCAGGTCTTGCATTTCTCCAAAACTAGGAAATGCAAACATGTAAGAAGACTTGGAGAAAGCAAAAGTAAATTCTTTTGAATTTCCATAAATGTGATATTATTCTTACCTCAGCTGAAGTAGTTCAAATGTTAGAGGTATAAAAGCATAGAGGTTTCCAGAGTTAAAATCAGATTAAATATTTTGGGATTAAATGTTGACACTATAATCAGTTTCTGGCATCTTTATCAGTCAGATATCTATGGAAACCCTGGGCATTTTTGTTCCTTTGAATAAAAGTTGCAGAAAGAGGCAACATCAGGCTGGATCAAAGGGCCAAGACCAATTGTATGAGGTTCAACAAGGCTAAATGCTGGGTCACAACAACCCCATGCAACGCCACAGGCTCAACCTGAAAGGAAGTTGTAGCAAGGTGGATGTCAGTCTCTTTTCCCAAGTGACAAGTGATAGGACAAGAGAAAATGGCCTCAGGTTGCACAAGGGGAGGTTTAGATTGAATGTTAGGAATTATTTCTTCACAGAAAGGGTTTTCAAGCGCTGGAACAGGTTGTCCAGGGAAGTGATTGGGTCATCATCCCTGGATGTGTTTAGATGTGTAGACGTGGGTGTAGACCTCCCTCCCTTGCCTCTCTTGCCTTCCATGTAAAAGATGAGAGACTGGATCTGCTGAAGTTTGTTGTGCTTTGAAGAAGCTTATACTTAAATAGATGTGGCACTTAGGGACACATTTTAGTGGTGGACTTGGCAGTACTAAGTTAATGATTGGACTCTTAAAGATGTTTTCCAACTTGAACGATTCTAGGATTCTGGGATTCTATAATTCTGTCATTTAAAGAATGGTGTTCTGTTAATCAGAGGCATGGAAGAAAAATGTGGAGCTTTGGTTTTGTTATCAATAACATCAAGAGTTCTTGAATGTTTTCAAGATAGGAGCACCATTAAAACACTTTTTTTTTCTTTAATAATCGTAGAATAGAATAACAGAATCATT